>PVLD010002372.1:102639-168191 GCA_004027595.1 Dinomys branickii | reverse complement strand
GAGGAAAGGAAAGGAAAGGAAAAAAGAAAAGCTATCCTTTCTCTTTCCATCTCCCGCTGTGTTACACTAGATTGGTTCTCCTTGTTGAATCTCAGCTCCTCTAAGGAGAGCACCAAGTCCCTAAGTGTCCAGGTCTCCCTGAGTCCCTCTCAGCACAGTCTAGATTGTACCCAGAGCTGAGTGATGGACAATTCACATGTGAACCTTTTTCTTTCTGCAGCTTCTGGGACATCAAAGAGCATCATCTTCCCTTCTGCCCTGTCACTACTTCCTCCCAGAGGCAGAGGATCAACTGTCTGGGTGGAGATACAGAAATGAGAGCAGAGCATGGTGCCGAGGGCTGTCCTACTCCTTTTCCTTTCTGAGCCTGAGGGGCCCATTGCCTGTGCTCCCCCATGCTGCGGTGGACATCTGCAGCGGCCATGCTGCCTGGCACCCAGGGCACAGGGCTCAGCTATCCCAGCTTCAGAATTAGAAAGCTCATTGTTTGCGCTGTGCAGCAAAGTGGTGTTTTCCAGCAGCTTAGGAGGCTGACACTTTGCTCTCCATCTGCCTTGCTCATGTGTCTGTTGGTTTAAAACTTCAACAGTGAATGTTGGTCTCAGAGAAACTGACCACAGAATAGTGGTTACCAGGGCCAGAGATGGCTGGGGTGTGGGAGGAATGGTCAGTGGGTTCAAGGGTGAAGCTGAATAGGACAGAAAACTTCTTAGGGAGGGTTTTTAATGTTCCCAACACAACGAAAAGATAATTGTCTGAGATGACCAATGTGTAACAGTGATCTGACTGTCACACATTGCATATAGGTATTTGATGCCTCACTGTACTCCATAAATATGTGCAGTTTCTATTACTTATCTAAAATATATTAATTAAAACAGTTAAAATGGATAAAATTTTAACAGCACATGAGGTAGAAAATGTCTAATCTCAAACACCATATTTAGGATGCTTTGAAATTAAATACCCTCTAGAGGCAAACCCGTTCTGGAATAATCTATCATTCTGTGGTTCCCTAGCAGCTGTTCTAGCGTTGTTCTTTCACCTGTGTCCCAAAGGTAGGGCAATTCAATTCCATGCCAGAGAGCTGGCTGCCAGAGACAGTTGTGCGTTGCCATCAGGGTCCACAATCAGTCTTTTTTCCCTAATGTACCACCCAAGACCATTCTACTTGGACATCAATCGTGGGTTTGTGTCCTGTTACTGCTCTGTAACTGTTCAGTGTCTTTTTTCCTCCCAGTAAGTTCAAAGGCCGAGGTTATCATATTTATTTCTTCTGATGTTAGGCCAGAAAGTGGGCCCAATCCTTTTTCTCATCTCGTCAAATATCATTAAACATCATCAAATATTTGTATCAGAAACATTTTTTTCCTTCCAAATCTTTTAATCATGCCCACATTGAGGGAGGAGGAAGGGAGAAGAGCACCCGGTGTACAACATACTTTAGAACCTACTTTCATTAATCAAAGGCAAGTCCCACTCAGTGGATTCATTACAGACTATCAAGATCATCACCAGGACTTCAGCAATGAAGAGAAAAGCAACATATAGGATTTAATGGTGAGGACCACAAGCTCCGAATTGCAAAGAAAAAAATTATCTTTGTATTATGACTTATCTAAACAGCATGTGCCATTCATTTCTCTCCACAGCACATACGGCAGATCCAGGGTAAAGTGTTTCAGTGGCAATCACATAGTTCTGACCCTTCTGCAGCAGAAAGTCTTCACAGGAGTGTGGGAGAAACCCTTTCAAAGCTAACTGAGTTATCTGCCCCTTAGCCAGCTCCTTCCATGACAACCTGTGAAAATACTTGTTTGTTGAGATGTACTTTTAACCTCTGCTTTTGCATCAAATTTTCTCTTGCAACTAGAAACTACCCCACTGAAGAGAATCCTTTTGTCTCCTCATCTTGAATCAGTTGTTTAAGAAGAGAGATCAGTCAGCTACCCTTCCCTATGCATGTTCCAGGATCTTTCTTCCGTCACTATCACTTAGCAAGAGTTTACTCTTGAAAATGCTACAACATTTTGGTGAGAAAGCAACCACACTGGACACACCAATCTTGCCAGAAACTGGTCTGTTTTCTTTTGCAGTTTTAGTCCGCTTCTTCTCTGCTTCTCCTCGCTCTCTCTTTCCAAAATCTCTCAGATCTTTTCTCACCCTTCGGTGCTGTGACTTCTTCACACCACCAGACAATACTCCCCAAATTCTAAACTTCGAAACTCTCTCTGGGTTGGCACATCCGTAACCTGCTCCTTTCCCAGCACTTTTATTGCCCTTCAGTCTTCTCTTCCTTTTCTTCATCTCTATTAATTCAGTAACAGTTATTTGTTGATGTTTTCTGCATGCAAATAATTGTATAAATTAATGAGATTTAGTAGTTTTTTCTCAGGCTTTTCTCTCTGTGTCTGTAATGTTTTTCATATGAATGACTGCAGTAATCACATTAAAGCATTTTACTTCATAATTATTATTAATACTTATGTGTTCCATCTCCACATTGTGCTTTTCCAACTGCCTTGTCAATACCTCCAAAACCCAGCTGGTCTTCCTGATTTCCCTGCTTCTGGGATAGTATGGCCAACACCACAATCTCACTAAAATATTGGGGTCCTCCTACTTCTTAAGCTCTACCTACGGTTCTCCATAACCAACTCTTTTAGCTTCTCTGCTGCATTTTTTAAGTCTGTCATTCCTGGTCAGTCTCATTGACTATCATGATAATTCCCTAAATGGCTTTTTAATTTAATATACATCCTAATTAATCTGCCTGAAGAATTCCCCTGTTTAAATTGTTTTATTAGCTCCTGTTTTCTACCAAATAAAATCCAAGCACACGGCATCAAAACCTCTCATATCTGGTCTTCTCATGTTCTAGATTGTTTTTCAATACCGTTGCTCTTGTTCCATGTTCCTGAAAAAAAGTCTGTAATAAGGAAATCTTCTAGGGTACAATGGTTTACAATATCTGAAATGATTTTTCTCTTTGCCTTTGAAATTTCTATCCATCATTGTCTGTTCCAAAGAGAATCTCTTCTGTTAATTCTTAGTGGCTTCATCCAATCGTGTCTTCTTTCTTTAAACAACAGATTATGTTGCTTCTACTTCCTTCTGTCTCTTACCCTGTGCCTGCCTCGTGTCAAAGTCTCATATTTCTGTATTCCCAGGACCTTATGGGAGACAGAAAGAAGCAGAAGAAGACTGTCCAGCACTCAGACTGGTTTGAATTCAGAGGCCAGTAACTCTAGCACTTACCCTCCTTGTGATTTTTTAGTAATGTAGTAAACTCTTGAACTGGTTCAGTCTGAAGACTGAGGACAAAAATACTCGCTTTTGTAGATTTGGTTTGGAGATTAAATGAGAAAGTGCTTGCAAACCACCGGGCATAAATTTTCCTTAGCAGCAGCGAGAAACTACAAATAAGTTACAACTATAAACCTAGAGAAAGAGCCCGTTCTTAGCATTTGTATCCCTACTTTACTCATGCTCAGCAGCTTGTCCAGGGGATGTGATGGTTGTATTTGTGGAATAGGCAAATGAACAAGTGAATAAATTAATAGTTGAAAGAACTCTTTTACTTCTTAATAAAAAGTCATTGCATTAGAAATTGAAACACAAATTATTAGTTTTGCCTTCTTTATTAGTTTCCTAGGGAGACTGTTAACAAAATGCCACAAACTGGGTGGCTTAACCAGCAGAAATTTGTTGTTTCACATTTCTAGATGCTCAAAGTCTGAGACAAGGTGTTGGCAGGGCTGGTTGCTTGTGAGGGGTGTGCAAGAGGATCTGTTTGACATCTTCCTCCAGTGTCTAGTGTGCTGTTAGCAATCCCTGGTGCTTCTTGGCTTATGGAAGCCCCCCTGATCTCTGCATTTATCATCACATATCACAGGGCATTTGCTGTATTTCACCATTGTCTTCCCTCTATACATGTCTGTCTCTTGTGTCTGTTTATCTCTTTTGATAAGGACACAATTTAACGTTGGGATGCACCCTACTAACCTCACGTTAAATTGCTCCTGTTATCTGTGAAGACCCTATTTTCAAATCAGATCACATTCACATGTAGTTATGACTTCAACATACTTTTGGGGACCACTGTCCAACCCACAACAGTTTCTAATTTATAGAAACAATCTATATGAGGCTGTGAGACCAATATAAGAATAACTAATGAAAAAGATAAGAATACATATGTAATCATTATATTGAAAGGTATAAATCTTTAAGTGTGCTAAGATTTAATGTATATCATAGCTGAGGAAGTCAGTGAAAACCTCATGGGTGAAGGGTCATTTGAAGATGAGCTGTTTCCTTAAATAACTGTCATTTTTAAATAATTATTTCTTATATATTGTTATTGCTTAACATTTGGAAATAGCTTGAGATTACCGGAGCTAATGAGACAGCTCACACAATAGGATCGGGCTGTTAATGCAGCACACAATAAATGTGTGTTGCAAGGAAGAAGTTTCCAGGGAACAAGAATTGCTATGGTAACCTGATATACCATTAAAGATGTAATGAATAAATATCATCAGGGTCTCAGACTCATCACGCAGAAAAACTTCTAGACTGAGATAACTAAGTAGTTCTCACACTGATTGCTCGATGTTTTGTAAGCTAAATAAAAGTGATTGTCCATTAGCAAAAAGTAGTAATATTCAAATAATCCAGGACTCCATGAGGTGCATAGAAACTCCCTTGGGAGAGCCTTTTTTATTTAAATCACTGCCATATTTTTCAAAATATTAATTTTAGCTGTAAGAAATAGTCATAATAATAGACCTGATTATATGCTTTTCAAAAGAAATAATATTTTGCCAACCCTGAAGAGCACAGTAGATACTGTAGAATCTTGGTGTTTGGTGTGGAATGAGGAAGGAGATCTGATCCACAGACCCCGCTCCTGCGGTGACGGATCCACCCTTCACACCGCCCTTCCACCTCTTCTCTCTCACCTCACAGTCTCTCTAAGGGGCCCCTTGTCACTTGTTCATTTCTTGAACCACACTGCACGAGTCTCTGCAGAAATAAGGCAGCTACTCCAGTGTGTCTACTGTGAAATAAAATTCAGCTTCTGAGGCTGCCGACCTGGCTGCTCCACCCTGGGATCAGATAATGGGGGAAACGCTGCAGGGAAAGGCCATCCCACTCATGTGCATCAGACTTCTCTCCAGCAGCTACTTCCCAGATCCTCCTGTGCTACCTAAGCTTTTCTCCTCAGTTGCTCTGCACACATTTTCTATCACAAGAACTTGGCGCTGTCAGCCATCTCTCTGCCTTGTCAATACTCTTTCTACCAAAAGGCCTTTGCAGAGAATATTCTCTCTCTGGAGCACTGCTCCTGCTCCTTTTGCTTGGCTAATCACATGCTTTTCTTTTATATCGCAGCCCCAGCCTTACTTTGTCATCTGTCTTCATCTTCGTGGGCACGTTTGTCTCCAGTAGGTTCTCATCGTGTACGGGCCTTTCGTTTGCAATGCTTGTCCTGGTGTCAAACATGGGGCAATTTGATGGATGGAATTTTACATCATGACACTATGTTTTCTTTTCTTTCTGCTCAGCATTGTGTTTTTAATTTTGGCACATAGTACATTCTCAATACCTGGTTGTTAAGGAAATTAATGAATGGTTTGTGTTTCTTGGATTACATATAAGAGCTGCGGGGTGACATGCTTGCATCCCAGATGCATTTTATTTTGTTTGTCTCATCATTGCGTGTTGGAATTTAGTGAGATTTGTTCTCACAATCTATAGTCAAACTATTAAATGGCTGCTGAAAAATGATTGATATCATTCTCTTATTTCTGGAAGTATGTTTTGTCAATCGCATCACACAGTTGCAGTATCACCACCCTTGTTGATGTGTGCTGTTTGTATCATTATGCACAGTTGTTGATAGACAGTATCCAGAAATTTTCTATAGCAAAGAATGCCAGGCTGTAATGGGTTTTGATGTATGGTTGAATGATTATCACTATGAATGCAGCTGACAAAATGGGAGGAGAGACATAGAAACTTTTTGAAGAATAATTAGTTCTTTAGGGTTCTGAGACGTCTTAGTATTTGTGAGGGAAGGATTAGTGCCGTGAACCTTATGTCATAAGAGATAGGAAGTGACAGTATATTTGCTCTTTGGTATAATATTTTGGAATCTCAGAGAAATAGCAAAGAAATATAGAAAATATTAAGAGAGAACAAACCTGCTTCTCTGACTTCCATTCCTGTTGTTCTTTCCTTCACTCCTTCCACTCACCCCACCAGCCACTCTGGTGCCCTTGCTGTGTGTCCTCAGGGTTGGTGCAGTTGCTGGCCCCTCCCCAGCATGCTGTTCCTCCTGATTCTTCAAACCTTGACTCTAGCACCTTCCTGGGGTGGGACTGAGGGGGTGGTGTTGTTTTGACCATTCTGTTCACAACTCTTAGCATCCAACAATCTCACTGCTCATACTCTCTGTCCTTTCTTCCCGGTATGTAGGACACTATCTACTAATGCTGTACATCATATTTATCTGATGTTTTGCTGTTTTCTTTCACCAGAGTATAAGTCCCTTGAGAATGGAGAGTTTGTCTTTTTTCACTTCTGCATCTCCAGTCCACAGAATAACATCTAACATAGTAGAAGGTCAATAAACATTGAATAAATGAAGTACTGCACTGAAGAAAAGGGTGCAGCACATTTTAAGCTTTGGGATTAAAGACTCTGTTGCATCTGTTGAATTTCTGTGCAATCCCAGAGCAGCGTATGTATAACTTTAGTGCACCTTATCCATGAAAGGAAGGAAAAGACCTGTTCATTACTGTCTAAAGTTGTGCATTTTGTGGTCTTATTGTTCTCACATGTGCCAGCTTTTCCCAAATCGCAGAAAAGGGAACATTTATTGCTCCCACTCTCCCCTCAGGAGACCTGTGGGGTCCCCTACAATAGGAGGCATTGGAATGGTCAGAAAACCTTTCCAGAGCAGTAGGTGTTGGATAGGTAGAGACCCGGTACCTAGCAGTGTAATGGCCGCTGCTCCCACCATGCTTCAGCACAGGGTCTGCTCTGTACAGAAAGGACTTAGAGGATCGGAGCAGACCTGCAATGGCTGAGCTAGTCAGAAAGGACAGCACGAAGAGGGAATTGTGGGAAGCCGAGACAATCGCAGCAGGCCCCGACACGCCCATGTAGGTGTTGTCCATGTAGGTACATGTAGTACTTGTAGGTGTTGGGGAACCCAAGTCACAAAGGTCAGGGAGTACCATTAGGTTACCTTCTGGCACACAGGCCATGCTGTCTGTCTTATTTGTCTTACTGGCAAATGTCTCCATGAATTCTTGAGTCTGTGCAATTTACTGTGTGCTAGCTAGCTCACATTCATCAGGCTGTGAGATGAGGCTATCACTCTCTACTGGAATATGTATGAAAGGAGAGGTTCCAGCAAGACCCTTGTCCAAGACAAAGAGAAGTGGAGAGGAGAGGCCGGAGAGCTCATGCTGCTGCTGTTGTGTGGAGAACACAGGGAAGGGACCCTCGAGGACTGTGGAGGGAAGAAAGGGAGGCTTGTGGGGCTCCACTGGGGCCACTCAGTGCTGGATCTTCACATGGTAAGCTGCAAAGCAGCTTGGAGTTCTCTGTAATGTTAATGCATAATGTGACATCTAACCCGCACTGCCATAGATTGTGGAACCTTCTGCTCTGTGCCCACAGGAGAGCCATAAAACCTCCTGCGAAGGCTGGAGATACTTTTACCGCCATGAAGGGATGGGGGAGAACTCTAGCAGTGCTGGCTTTCAAAGGCAAAACCCCAAGCTGGAGATTTTTATAGGTAAATGGATGCAACTTGAGCCCATACTCATGAGTGAAATAAACCAGATGCACTGTGTAAACATCGTGTTGTCTCCCTAGTGTGAGAAGCTGAAAAGTAAATAAGGTCCAAAATGTACAGTAAGTATTGGAAAAAGGGAAGAAACTATTCAAAAGGAAAGAGCAACTGGGATGGGAGGACGGAGAAGAAAAGGAAAGGAAAAGCAATACACACATACACACGATAGTTATGCTAAATTCTCTTAGTTCGTTGAAAAGAAAGGTTTCGCTAATATTGTTTGGATAATTAAATGCTGGTATCTTATACTCTAATTTAAAGGTAACCATACTCAATGAATGTATTAACCATTGTTAACCTCCAATTGTCATGTTTTGAAATTTTTTTCCTCTTTAAAATACAATTTTAAAAAATCAAAGGCAAAATCCTTAGTACTACATATCTGCATGGAATTCGTGTAGACACTTTGGGACTGATTTTGTGATACACTATCATAGAATGGCAGAACTGAGAAGGATCTCAGATGCCATCTGATCTAAGAATCTCACTGTCTAGAAGATAACCTTCCAGAAGTCATGATGTGGCTAGTCTGACACAGGCGGTTCTTATAAATCTAAAAGAGAATTTAGATCTGTTCCTTCTGCCTGCCTCCTTCCCTTCCTCCCTCCCCTCTTTCTTTCTTTCTTTCCTTCCTTCCTTCCTTCATTCTTTCCTTCCTTTCTCCCTCCCTCCCTCTATCCCTCCTTCCATTTGTCTTTCATTCCTCTCTTTCCTCCCTCCTCCATTATGGAATGTATGTTTAGTAATCCTTTTAATAACAAAATGTATGATTACTTTTTAGGTAACAAACTATTTCACTTCAATATAGTCAACAAATTGTTACTAGAATCAAATTGCTTAATACATTAAAATTTATTCTGAGCCCCTTGTCTAAATGGAACAGTGAAGTAAAATAGCTTCTTTATTTTCTGCACAGGCACTTTTTTTTTAAAAAGTGTAATAAGATTGTTTTAGGGTCAATAGCACTTTCACAGAAGGAAAGCAGAATCATTAATATTATAATCTTAGGTAAGCTGTTCAAACAAATACAATGGCACAGTTTAATTTCTTTAATTCACATTAAGTTGTTAGGAAAAAATTACTCATGTTCATGGTGGGGGTCCTTACTTCTGGGTCTGTAAAACTAAGACAAAAAGAAATAACATGCAAATATTGGAAGAAAAGTCAACAGTTAAATTTTTCAAACCTAACCTCATCATCAATTAAACAACCAAGAGAGTGAGTCAGTTGTGAACTGGATCTTAGATCATTTTTAATTAAAAGGGGCACATTCATTTTCTTCTCTTAGTTATATCTAAGGTATAATTGAGATCTTGAATATTATTTTTAAATTAGACATTAGGACTAAAATTTAATAGATCATCATGCACTACATTAAAGCCTATAATATTTCTATTCATTTCAAATGTTCAACCATGAAAATGGTTATTATTACCTTTGAGTGAGATAGAACATATTAGGTAAAAGAATTAAGACTTGTTTCTATCTCTGTAAATGCACCTGAGGGAGAAGAAAACTAGAAAGTTCTTGTATCTCAAACTCATGTGGGATGCTGTCCCTGAATGAGCTTTGTATTGTGTGTTCTTTTCCCACATGTGTGTCTTTTCTGACCTCTAAATCAGGAATGAAAAGAGAAACAGGAATGTGGAGATGTGTTTTCCCTTTGATCCATTCTCTGATCATAAAGGAAACTGGGAATATGGAAATGTGTCTTCTCTTTGATTTAGGTTTTGATCAGCATATTTATAAGCAGCACAGGGAGTTCTGGCAGAGAAATAGAGATGGGAGAAATCTCCCACCCTGGCGCTTCTTTGGTTCCATGTATTTGACATGATTATAGAAAATACAGAGCAGCTCAGCTTTCATGGTGGGGTTAAATCAGATAGTCAACCAGTGTTTATCCAGTGTCCACAGGGCGCATAACTTTGAATAGCACCCCAGGCATAAACAGTAACCTCTCACAACTCAGCTCCGTGGGTAGGAGATTTAAGTGTGGTTAAGAGCTTCATGCAGGCAAACATTGCCTTCTTTATCCTTAATCCAGAGACTGGTATTAGATCTGATCTGAAGCTCTGGTTACCATGCATTCATAAGGCTGGTATGGAAATTCGCCCATATCCCGGGAAGCCCACATCTGTGGTGTTGCCTGGTCCTGGTGTGAGTACTGTGTTATCATTTTTGAGTTCCTCAATTCTCAACCTCGAATGGAAATCTCACTCTATTAAGTGATCTTGATTGTGCCCCTAGAAATTCAAAGTAGGCTGTGTGTCAAGGACATAATAGAGTTCTAATTGGATTTAGTGTCCGTCTTCTTTCTTCCTTTATTCATTTCTATTGCCACCGTCTTCCTCAAAACAGAGCTCAAAGTGCTTATCCAACTTTGCTGTGATGGTTATTAACTCTCACACCCGGGCAGGTCAGGAACCCTCCTGTGGTCATGTCGCCATGATGTCTGAGTCTGGTCTGCTTGATTCAGGAATTTTATTCTTTCCTCCTGTCCCTGCCATGTGAAAATCCAATCAAAAGGCACTGGGATGTAAAGAATTTGTTCCTACACCTCAATAAAGATCCAAATATTAAAATATCTTTTTTAAAAGATTAAAAAAAAAACTCCTGGACCCAATTTACAGACATTCTGATTTCAGTAGGCCTGAAATAAATTCTACTGATGAGATCTTTAAGCAATAAAGTTGACTAGAAATATGATCAAAATAAATGAAAATTCTAAGGTATTCATGGGAAGGTGTGGTATGTGTATGTATTTGTATGGAGTGTGTGTGTGTGTGTGTGTGTGTGTGTGTGTGTGTGTGTGTGTATAGTATGTCTATATCTGTGCATGTTGGGGAAAGGGATAATTGTATTCCCAGTGAATTGGCTGGATAAAGCCTCCATAACAAAACACCATGAATTGCCTGACTTGAATAACACAATGTATTTTCTCACAGTTCTCAAGGTAGGAATCACATTACAGTGTCAGCACGGCCCTGCTCTCTCTAAAGGTCCGCAGATGGTCTGTTCTTGGTGTCTCCCTTAGTTTCTGATTATTCCCGGGCTGTGGCAGCCTGGTGCCCCGCTGGCATTGTTTCTCTGCGCTATATGTCCTTAGAGTCCCCTTTTTATTGACACCAGTCCTGTGGCATTAGGGCCCATGTTAATGACTTCATTTTAGTAGATGACCTCTCTAAAGACCCTATTTTTTAAAAAGCAGTCACATTCTCAAGTGCTAGAGGGTGGGACCTCAACCTTTGAACTTAAAGATACACAGCTGAACTCAGAGCACCCTCAAAGAGACTGTGAATGAGAAGGAGTGGGGTCCCTGAGTCCCCTTGGCTCCCATCCCCACAGTTGCCTGAGAGTTGATCATAAATGCTATGGGGAATTGCTCTGGAGAACCCCCATTCTCTGGCCTGGCGGTGATGCCAGCCCAGGCTGATTATGCCCAGCATTATTTGAGAAACACAAATCCTTCCATTTTGCTGACTTTTACTTCGTGGCCACAAGTGAATGAAGGACCAAGACAAATTATCTTTGATGAGCTACTGGCAAGGTTTATTTCCACTAAAAATCAAACCCACTATAATTTCTTTCTAATGGCCCCACTGATTCTTGAGCAATGCCTACAAATACACCCAGTCTGCAGTCCTCACAGTTTCAGAAAGACTAAACTGTCATTTATTTCTTTACTAGGCACTCTGTCAGGGTCCCTTGGGCCTTGGTTTATGACCACTGTGTTGGCAAGATGTGGTCCATGCATAATCTGGAAAAATCAGCTAAGTATGGAGCAAGTTTGATTTAAAGCAACCCATCCTGGACAAACTAGCACCCCTCACCCACCTCACAGCAAGGGGTGAAATGAGTTCAGAGTGAGAAATAGCTTGAACTTGAGCTCAGAACATAAGGGGACATAGAGCAACAGCACTGCCAAGTAGGAGAAACTTCCACTCTGAAAAGATTTCACTGAAAACCTCACAGTGAAAGCGAGAAACTCAAACAGCAGCAAAGGATGCTCATACTGGGTTCGTCAGTGACACCTGATTTCCTGCACTTACCTCAAGTAAGTGGTGATGTTGAAAAACTGCAAAAAATGGATATGAACAAGCAAGTAAAGGTTTGGGGGTAATGAATGGAGGATCATCCCAACTTTGTAAAGAGAAACTACTGATGGGACTGAGTTTGCAGGAGATTGAGGCCTGGATATCAGAGGCAAGGTGGAGTGGGCAGGGCATAAAGCACCTTAATGTGGATTAATACACGCTGATAGGATGCTCAGAGAGAGGCATAGGGTTTGCAGGCCTTTTGGACCACAACTCATATAGTAATACTTTTCCATGGTGACCTAGAACGTAACCATTTATATATGTCCATTCCGCTCCACTTTAGCCTACTCTATTTCCTTTCTTATCACTTCTTGTGCTTCAGCCAATGCTAGCATGCTCTGCTACCTTGATCTCACATCCCCCCTAGTGGATCGCACCCTGGAGAAGAGAAGAAGGTTCTCGCTATGTGTCCGTGGTTCTCAGGGGCACAGGGCTAGGGAGTCTTGACAGAATCAGATGTTTGGAGGATGTCCCAGTGGGAGGAATGCTACTGGTATCCGGTAGGTAGAGGCCAAGGCCGTTGCAAAACCATCTACAGTACATATGGCAACTCCATGCAGCGAGGAGCCATCTTCCCTCAGTGGCAGTACTGCCGCTCCTGAAAACTGTTCTACACTTAGCTAGAGCACCACTCTCAGCCTGAGTTCCTTGCAGTGCGCGGGAGCTCAGAGAAGTGATTCAGAAAGTGCTCTAGGTGACAAGGGTTGGGGGAGCAGTAAGAGGGCTCTTGCACTCCACCTGCCTGGCAGAGGAGGCTGGATCTGATTTGTAAGGTGACCAGCTCTTCCCAGCTAGCCTTGGGCTTTCCTGTTCTTAGCGTAGAAAGTCCTGTGTCCCAGCAACTTCATAAATCCCCAGGACACTGGCAGAGTTGGTTGCTGTGAAGGACAAGAATGGTTCTCTAGAGGAAGGATTCTGCTAAAAGCAAGAAGAGAAGCATGTCTAAAGCCTGCTGCTCTCACAAGCATAAATCTAATAATGGAAGGGTGTTGGAGGATTGTAGGAAACCTCTAAGGCATCATTTTAAAGACATTATTAATGGTTTGGGGAATGGTCTTATGAAGAATGCTAAAGATCTGGGCTTTTCTCCTGGGCTAAGAAGCCTGGGGAGAGGAAGACCTTAATCACCATCTTTATGGGAACTGAGAGATGCTACTTGAATGATTTTAAGGAGCTGTTCCCACATTTGACAGGTTAAGAGAGATTCTAATGAAATATATTAGGGAGAACTTGCCTTAGAGCAAGTTTTTGGAATGCCTTGTTCTGGATTCTTCTGAGGGGAAAAAAGAGAGAGAAGAGTCTACCTTTTAAAATTTGTAATTTTGTGAGTTAGGTCCTTCCTAGAAATGAAAGCCTGGCAGCTTCCTGAACATCCCTTGCTCTCTGATTCTATGAATGGTTTAAATCTTTATTGGGTAACCACCCTAGGCTAGTTGAACTCTAGAATTAATGAAAAAAGACACAAACCCTGTCCCTAAAGAGATGACATTCCCCAAACAGTCAATCAAAAATCAACCACATGCTTTTTTAGGTCATATCTTCTTGAAAGAGTCCCTGGAAGGTTGTTTTTCTCGTATTTCCTGCAAGCCAATTTATTGTGGTTACTCAGGTAGTTTCTCTCAGACCTCAGAGCTGCAACTAATTAAACTTCAACAAGCTACTCCCCGACCTCCCTGCCTGACCTCCTCATGGCGCCATTTTGCTATACTTTGGTTCAGCATTCTCATATCGCCTTAGCAAAAGGTCAACAGAAAGTATTTCAGAACTATAATTAATAATATAGCTTTTGTTCTTTAATTTTTTTCTAAAGCAATAGAAATTTTCCCTCAAGGAGTATATGCTGCCCAGAATTAAGATAGTTAAGATTGCTTCCTCTGCTGCTCTCTTTCTTCAGAAGAGACGGTAATGACAATTTCTCTTTGGAAAATGAAGTAGCCACCCCAAAGCGCTGTCCCAATCCCATCTCGGACACAGCTGAAGAGCTACAGAGGGAGGCCAGCCAAGAAGCCCTAATTTCTATTGGTTTATTGAAAGAAACAGTTGATGCTTAATTTTTTTGAACAATTTTGCATGCCTATATATGGTATTCTGAACAACTACTTTGAAGAAAACAATATGCAATATAACAACCATTGTTAATTTCCTATCATCTTGTTTGGAAATTCTGTACCATTTTTAATGTTTTTAAAAAATTAAAAAGTGAAGCTCTGTGCTCAGAAAGAAGCCTTTCTGCAGCTTGTCAGGATGCTTCTAGATGTAAACGGTGCATTCCTAACAAGGGAACAGCTCATTTCCTTACCGAGGGAATAAAGAGGATCTCTTTGCAAACTCAAGTGCTGTCTCACCACGTTTACAGTATTTTAATTATTATAGACCCATTTGCTCAATTGAAGAGGCCTTGGATAACACTTAAATACCTGAATGGTCCAGCCTATATTCCAAGAGTCACTGAGCTGTAAAGTACTCATTTCCCAAACCCTGTGTCTTAGACCATTAGTCACTAGTGAGAGCCATAATGATTCGGGCATTTCCAGTGATCAGTAAAAGAGAAGTGGTGTGTTATCCTCAGTATCTGCCACTAAAATTACCCGTTTAAACCCTTAACTGAATAGCTAGGTCTACTAATGGTTCTTCCTAAAATACAGCTGTTTTTTCATTTTTTGTTTTTGTTTTTGCAAGAGAAAGTCATTTTTCCTTAGGTAACCACAGATACAATTTGTTCCAGGGTACACATTATGCCTTTTGCAAAAAACAACAACAAAACAAACAAACCAACAAAACTGAATGTGGGAATCTTTTTCACATTTTGTGTAAAATATCATTAGAGAAAGTTCTTGCTGGTTGAGTGAAGAAGTCACTGTGCAGGCAGGACCACATGAAGTAATGGGTTTATTCCAACTGGGCATTCAGAGAGAGCACAATAGCTCCACTGCTGAACAAAGACGGATGGAGAAATGCTAGGAAAAGAAGAGTGATGAAAGATAGTTGCACAATAGTTTGGTGCTCAGCGATCCATTTCCAGGCTTGTTAAGAAAAATAACTTGATAAATACAAGCAGGGTGGAAGGTTAATCCTGGGAGTCCTGGTGCACAGGAGGGTGAAAATAAAAGGGAACTAAACTCATCTAAATGCATAACAGATAGAAATGGGACATCTGGAAAGGAGCCGATAAGGGAGAGAATAGAAGCAAAGGGAAAGTAAGAAGCCAGTGAATGGTTGACGTCTGAGCGTAGAAGTCACGAGCATTTTAGGAACAGAAAGTCAAATATCGAACTTTGAATGTTTTCCTGAAATGCAAGCTTCCTCACTCTTTCAAAATCTTTAGTTCAATTCCAAATGGCTCTTATACCCTAGTTTTCCCCCTTTGTGGTGCACTTACCACCTTCTCAAACTATTATATGATTTGTGCATTTGCTTATAGTCTGAATTTTTTCCTACTAGAACAGGAGATTTTTGACTATTTTGTTTTATGATGTAGCGAGAGGACCCAGAGGAATACATGACTTACAGTGGACGCTGATAACTATTTCTGAATGCATAAATGAATGAATGAGGGCTACTGTTACCAAAGGCTATCAGGGAACTAGAAGGAGGCCAGGAGAACCAGGAGGGAACTAGGGAACTAGGAGGGAACTAGGAGGCTTGCTAGCTTGCCTAATGTGACCTTATTTAAGCCTACAGATGGGTGGCATCTGAAGGTCTGGGTTACTACTCATCCTTTCTTTCCAGAATTTTCCCTTTCCCAGGAGCCTAGCTGTGACCAGCACAAATTCACAGCCTCTCTCCTTAGTCCACATGTGTGGGCTAAATCATATCTTGCTTTGTTTTTTGAGGAAAAGGTTCATGGGTTTGCAGAATCTGCTAATTTATTTAGGGAGAGAAATCTTTTTCTATACTTATTGTTTTTAATTATTGCTACTTAACCCCATTTGAGCAATGTCTTTTCCAGCTCTAGAAGTCTGGAGGAGGTTGGCACTGGGCTCTCAACAACTCCAACCCCATATCCTGCCCACAGGTTTTCTGCTCTGAACTCAGGAACCTCCCAGCACACGCTTAGTGAATGGGAGTTGTTATCAGGGTGGCAAATAGAAATGCTTTTGCAGCCCAGGATGGCAGTGCCAATGGGTGGAACTGGGCTGCTCACAAGAACAGGGGGAGACAAGTCTGGGATAAGTGGAAATCACTCACTCCATCTGAATTCAAGTCCCCGTGTTAAACATTATACTGACCAAATTCAAGCCTCCTTTATTACAGGTTGGGAATGCTATCTTTTAGTTATGATTCCTAATGGAATTTGGGTCAGAAATCTCCTTGCCTGATAATTTCTTTAAAAATTGACCTGTCAATTCTAGGAGTCTTATAAACATGAATTACTGTGAGGCAAATCTGCAGTGTCGTGGTCCCCAATGAGGACCACAGATGGGGGCTGGGAAGACAATCTGCACCCTGAAACCATTCAGCAAAAAGAACAAAGCTGGAGCCCAAGGTGAAGAGGGAAAAAGCGAAGCCGCCACCGTGTCCTTAACATTTCCAGAGGGGTCAGTAGGGCTGAGCTCTCCCACCATATTTGACATGTGACTTAACCGTTGTATTTGTGGGGTGGTTCAAGTCTCTGCGCTTGGCATCAGTTGTGTGACCTAGGGCACCTTACCTGCCTGTGCTGGCGTCCTTATCTGGTCAGGAGGGGTTATGATGGCAGGTGCTTTGGATTCATCACCCACAGGGATGTGCTAAGGGTTAAAAGTCATATAAAGCATTTAGAACAGGGACTGGCACTGTGAGTGCATATGAAACATTGATTATTGTTATTGTAATTGTATTGTTTTTTCAAAATGCAAGGGAGCTGTTCTGCCAGATTTTCTTTACTAACTTTTTCATCTTCCCTGCCCCATGTGCCTACCTGTTTAGAGCAATTACAATGGGTGATCCTGGTCATTGTAGTTTTGTACCTATCTCCCTATCACTTATGGATATACCTTTTTTCTATGCAGAAATTTGCATATGTTAATATTCTCTGGATTTTAACCATGTGAAGCCCAGGAATTATGGGACAAGGGAGGCCGAGAACACGAATATTCCCAAATTTAGTATGCTTTTGAACTTTGAAAACCTAATGGCTGTGTGTGGTACAGATACCTGTATTGCCAGCAGTCTGGGAGGCTGAGGCAGTAGGATTGCAAGTTCAAGCCCAACCCGGGCAACTTAGCGATTTAGAGTGACCCTGTGTCAAAATAATTTTTTTAAAAAATGCTAGGGATATTGCTCAATGTGAAGGCCTGGATTCAATGCCCAGTACCAAAACAAAACAGTAATTGGAAACCCAGTCTGCGGTGTTTATAAAGCTGGTGCAACACAGTAGGTCCTCGATACAAAACTGTTGAGTACACGAGTCTCTGACATCCCCACACTTGATGACCAGTGAATCTTTTTCCCTAGAGGCTTGATTAGGAGAGGAGTCTTTATTTGTGTGTCTTCTTCTGTAAGGTGTGGCCACTGCCTGTAGTGTTATAGCTCTGATTGCAGACCTGATCACAGTTTCTATGAGAAAGACTTAAAAGTGCTGCCTTCAGCTAGAAAGCTTTAAATGTCCTGCCAACTTCTCTGCTGTCGGCTTCATACCTTCCCGTCCTGAGTACTCCCAACCACCTCCCCATACACACAACAGTAAAATCCTATTCCGTGAGCCAAAACCAAAACATCCTACCCCTCCCCCAAACAGCCCTTGCAATCCCCAAATGCAAATCAACATATGGCAGCAACTGCCCACTGAGCTCCTGGTGAAACTGTTCCGCAAACAGGAAGATTAATCTGTCCCCTCACAACCTGACAAAAAGAACATGTTCCCTGTAGGCCATCAGAAAGAAATAAACTCACGTCCCTCAGCCAGAGATAAGGTTGCCCTCCACTGGCTGCTGCCTTTCGGAGGCGGCTCGATCTCTTTCAAATCCATTTTTAGGAGTTTAATGGAATCAATAAAGTTCTAAATAAGATGGGTTAGATTTGAAGAGGCTGTATGGAATTTGTGTCTGGATTTAGCGACTCGCTCTTTTGAAATTTCAGACTAGTTGTCTAGTCATCCTAAACTGGAGATTCTCTTATGGTTGAAATGAGAACAATGTAGAACCTCACTGAGTTATCTTTGTAAACAAATTTAATATGCAGATCCCTGACATTATAACAGCTTCCAGTGATGAGCAGTGATCTGACGTCACAGCCAGAGGCAAGGGACCACCATAAGGGTATTAATGGTCAGGGGCTCACAGTGCATAAGAAGGGTTCAGTTGTTCAGGAGTTGTTAACACTGGTTGACCTTTTTATTTCTCTCTTCCTTTCCCTCTTTTTCAGAGTATTAGTCCCACCAGATCCAAACTCAATTACACAACAGTGAATTTGACATTTTAAAGAAAAGTATCAGCAACATGTAATAAAAGTTACATAACTTTTGGGTATTAAGGAGCGGTGTGGCATCACCTGATCTCTCCAGTGACAAAGATAAGACAAACACAGAGCCTTGTAATGTCATAATGTGACTACTGATGAGAATTTAAAAACTTGTCAAATTTTGAATGTGAAGGAACTTTTAAAAGATTCTTACCAGATAGACCAGCACAACTAAGATCCTAAGGAAATGTTATAAAATCTAAGTTGTAGCTGCACATATATTTAAGATAATCAGAATTTCAGAAGCATCAACAATTATTTTTAGGATGAACTGGCAGTTGAAAACAAAATCACCAATTAGCATATCTTAAATATTTACTGTGTACCCAGCACTGTTTCAAGTGTTTGCATGTATTCATTCATTTAATTTACATAATGATTGAATTCAGAATCTTGTATAAGGCCACAGGACTCCTAAGGGCGCAAGCTAGGATTTTGTCAGAAACATTCTAGGTCTAGATCGCTGTATTCTAGTGCAGATCATGCTGCTGCTAACTACAAAAACTGCAGTGCTGCACAAGTTGATGTTTGATGCTCTGTTGCTGTGTGATAACCGCACACCAAAGGTGACAGCAGTTTTAGACTACATCCCCCAACCTGCCTTGCAACTACGTAGGGTCTTGAGACCCTGTGCTGCCAATGGGCTACAAGAAGAAGCTAGTGGCAATCTCAGGAAAATAAAGTTAAAGAAGCTGGTCTACCTGGGAGCCGCATCTTCTCTATCCTGTTCTTATATATTCTTCTTCCTTTATTTCACCCTTCTATATTATGTTTGTGATATGTAACACATTCATCACAGAGAACTGGTTCATATATATACCACATCTTAATTCTTATTATTTCCACTCCCCTTTCCCTCCATTATGCTTACAAACTTTAGGTATGACTGTTGGAGTAACCACGTGATGCTGTGACCTTGAGGTTGAGGTCATGTGCCAGCAGTACGGTGAAACACAGAGCTACGAGCATTCTAACCCTGTTCTGTCCACCTCCATATTTTTTTCCATCCAAGGGAGACTTTTTATAGCCTCTTTCAGGAGATATCATTTGACTCTGATTTCTTTTATTGTTCCTTTAATTCTGTCTCTAACCGACAGTCTCTATCTCTGGGTCTATCTTGTTTTCAATCACTCTCTTGATTTTCCTTTCTCTTTCATCTCTGTGTTTCTCAGTCTCCCTTTCACATCACCTGTGGCTACTTTTGCATACTTTCTTCTTATTATCTACCCTGGGCCCTTTCAGCTCAGGCTATGCCTCCCCTCTCTCCCTGCCTCCCTCCCTCTCTCTCTCTCTCCCTCTGTCTCTATGTCTCTCTCTCTCTCTGTCTCTATCTTTAAAGCAAATATAAAAATTAAGAATGCACACAGAAGGTGATCTGCAATTTTGAATGCAAATGTGGTAATTGTATTTGCATGGTAGGATTATGGATAATTTCATGACTACTCTATAACTAATAATGCATTCTAATGTTGTTTGTTTTCAATAAAACATAATGGTAGATTGCCCATTTATAATTCTCTCTAAAGATCAGTTATTAACCATTTGTGTTTATTCACAACGTTCATTACTTTTTAAAATACCACACAGGTTTCCTTCACCATTGAAACATTCAGAGGTTACCATTGATTTGTACCCTGGAAAAGCATACCTGTTTTATTAGAGAAGCACAAATATTGTTACAAAGTAAAACTGATTTTTTAAAAAAATCATATAATACCTTTTAACCTCCCCAAACAAGGATTTGGGGATTATCTTCCAGTTTATATTATCCATGCCAGTGACTTCCTCCTTACAGGAGTTATGCTAATTGAAAATTAGCAATTGGCTCGTGTAATCCTGGCAGTACACTGCCTAAAAGGACTTTTAGTTATAAAACAACAAAATGTGCTCTGAGAGTGAAGAGGCTGATGTGTAATTGTAACGTAAGTCCCTGTGCACACAGTTGCTGCTTCCTGGTGGTTTGTGCAGTGCAGAGACATTGATGCACTAATTAGAAATGTCCCAGCATCTCCTTTCATCTACATGGACACCTCCTTTCTCAGAGCCTCAAAATCTTTTATAGATTTAGGAAAGAGAAGTCACTTCCAAGTTGACCAGATTTTCCCTGTTGACTAAGGGAATCTGTTAAAACTGAACTGAGCAACTTGAAATGATCTTTCATTAATGCAAGCTTTCTTTTTCCAAGGTAACTTTTAGCTGCAAATATAGAAGCGATGATATCATTTTTTTCTTTTCATCTTGACATTGTGCAGGTTCCAGTAGACACTTTTACTAAGGCAACTGGGAAAAAGGAGAATCTGATTTAAATTTATTAAAAGGGGCACATTCCTAGCAACCAAAGTAAAATGTACTTTCATTCTGAGAACTTCTGAAGTTTGAGTAACTAGTGCTACATCATTAATTACCTTGGGAAATTTTCATAAATTCCTATAGCTTTGCGCATCTGTATGTATTTAATCATTATGCAGCATAGGCCTATTAATTTAAGAGGGAGGTACAGCATTTTCCTGGGTAATTTAGTTCTGTCGAGTCTTTTAATGGTACCTCCACTTTTGAGAGTGACCTGTCAGGCTCTGTAGCTTCCCTAGACCTCAAGATCTCAGCTGTTCTCTTTTAACCCTTGCATGCCAGCTGATTTTTCTCAGAATATCTTATTTTGTTCTCAATAGCAAGGCAGACAATTCTGTTTGGGGAGAGAAGAGAGCCTATAGTTTAAAGCCAGCTATCAGGAAATGTGCTAATTAAGTTATGTTCTGCGAATTATAAATTGTGTTGCCTCGTGTAGGTAGTTCAGATTGTTGTTGTCTGTTCCTATAGAGTAAATCTCTCATTTTTTCCCCTTTCTTTTCTCTTTTTTGTTACAATATTAAAAGCCAGTTCAATGATTTCCTTATCTAAGAAGACCAGCTGTTTCCTGGCGGTTGGATCTAGTCTTTCCTTTCTAAATCAATGTCTGTCATAGGGAGACAGAAATATGTGTATGACTTACAAGGTTTGTCTTCATAATGATGAATGTTTAGTTACAGCATTGATTATAAAAATAGAATCCAGACTTTGTAAAGCAATTTAAAGCTATGGTATCTGTCTGTTACAATCATTAAAAGCTAAGGGCTATATTTCTTTGTTGGACTTAATCTTTCCACAGTCTAACCAATAGTGTAGCTGTTGTAAAGATTACATTTAATGTATGACAAACATTTTATCAGTCTCCAACTTATATGCTGACTACTTAGCCCATTATTTAAATGTGACACAAAGTAGGACTGGCTTCATAATTAGCAGATGTGTGGAAAATAATCTAGATTCAAGCACAATTGAAAGAACATTTAAATTGTTCATATATTTCATACTTGAAAGTACATTAAGTGTGCTCAAAGTTTTAAATTGTTGTAAAAACTGTTGTTTTGACGGAGATCAAAGTTTGAGCTTATGTATGCATCTTTCTAAACTTGGTGTATAATTATTTATTAAATGTCTTACAAAGTTAGTGAGTTTTGTCTACATTTTTCTATCCCTCTTGCTAGAATTATAGTTTATTCTCTCTAGTGCTGAAGGCTTGCAAATAAGTATAAAATTCACAAGTGGCAGAATTTTCTCTAAATTGGGGGAGTTTGTCAAAAAGAAGATAGCTTCATAAAGTACATGATGCCTAAATTTGAAATATCTAAAATTAAGAAACCATCATGTAATTATAGTTTGAATTTTCAGAGAAATATATGCTTCAGATTGGGGATGAATTTACAGATACTACCTCATCCAATCTCTATTTTGTCGAATGAAAATAATGCAAAAAATTCAGTTAGGAAGTTATTCTTAATAAAGTATTTATTTATAAATTTCAGATACTAATGGAAAGGAGTCTTTTATATGTTCATATGTTATACACATGGTTGGCTCTGTCACAGAAAATGTGAATCAGCCCAACAATGATGATCTGTGTATTGTCTTCTGTTATTGGATTGCAGACTGACGATGGGTTTCAGGGCTGGATTGATTTAGCTGCTCACCTTCGCCATAAAGGTCCTCATTTCTTTGCCATTTTTCCCTATCATCCATTTTTTCCTGAAGGTAACTTTTCCTATGGTGGCAGGCCACATTGGTGATGTTAGGCTCTGTATCTACATATACTAATCTGATCAAAAAATAAAATTCTCTGTCCAAAGAGTAGATCATGTTCTTCCCCATAACCCCCCAAAAAATCTTCCCTGTGAGATTCCCCTGGACCAGAATCATCCATAGATTGGAATACTTAGACCTGGTTTATTTAAGTAACCAAGGAGGTGCGTTAAGCCTTAGATTGAATGATTGGTTCAAGGCAATGTGCTAAAGCACCAGAGCCAATGCCTGGAGATGGATACGATTCACCCTCCCCTCCAACAGCTACCACAAGTCACTGCTATGGGACACTCAAACCCCATTTCCATTACTGTATGCACCTCTTTCAGTGACCATAAAGATATTTTAAGCTCCTTGTAGAAAACTTGAAGAACTGTCTCAAAAGAAATGAAAACAATGATAATTTCACTTTTTGGACATTATGTCTAGCCAAATGTTCACTCACCATGAATGTTTGGTGTATCACCTTTTGATCAAACTTGAATATTAAGATTTCATCATATCTATGTTAGTTTCTCTATGTAGAGATATCTATTTTCAATTTTATGTCTCATTTTATATTTGAACTTACTACTCTTAGAAGACCTCCTCCATGGCATTTAGAACGTTGATTTTCCAAAGGGAGTTGAGGGGTAGTTTTACCAGGGAGACAGTAAACAGTTATAGGCAATGCCTTGTTTTTCCTCTATGCTTTCTAAACCTTTTCAGCTTGTCTCTCAGCATTGTTGGGCTGAAAAGGTCACTGAGACTTCACCTCATTTCTAATGGTTCTAAAAATTCCCCAGGGTTCCAAGACTGGCTGTGAAGTAAGAGCGTGATCAGCGGAGGTAGGGAAACTGTCAGCTGCTGGAGGAGTTTCTTGGGGTGGAGGCAGATAAATGCTGAACCAGGAGGCCACTGAGAACTGACCAGACATCAGGTCACTGAGTTTCACTCAGTCTTCACCATTGTTCAATGTGTGAGTTGAAAAACCACTGTGACGATCCGTGGCTTGATTTCCTTATTCCTCAGGGAGGTTAAAAGTTCTTTTGTTACTTTGTTAGAATAAAATACAAATAAAAAGGTAAGTCATAGTTGCATGTCTTCCTAATATTTGCCTCTCTATCAGCGTCCTCATTTCAATGTGATATTTTGTGTCATCTTATTTTCATATAAAGTGTTAGTATTGGGAGGGCATTTATTGGCACAACATAATAGATAAAGGGTTGTAAAAGAAATATGATTAATATTAGTATTTCAGGACTCTTCTCAGGTATCCTCACCCATCAAAGCACTTGGTGATGAAAACAATGGCAATAATGCTCACGAGACTGACAGCTTACAGTCAAGGAAGTTTAAGTAACTGAGAATCAAGTCCCTGTGAGTAACACTTGTGACAACTATTTTTAGAATCTCAGATTGGTTATTCAATTGCTGTCGTCCATTTGAATTGGTCAAAATTGTTTCAAAATAAATTGTTTTTATTGTTTTTTAAAGTAATAAATGTTAGGTAAAGACAACTTAAGAAAGGCAGAAAAGCGAAAGGAAGAAGACAAGTGTCACACTGATTCTGCTAGTTAAAGAAAAGTATGCTTAACTAGCCCATTAAGGCTTTTTCAATGCTTCCTTATGTTTATGCTCCGGTGGCATCTTCTGGTGTTTGTCTTGAAGCTGGAAGAAATCTTATGCCTAAAAGTGACTCTGTAATACAACAGTTAAGAATATTTAGTAAGTACTAACTCTGGTGATATTATCTTAAGTACCTTCAAGATATTACACAGTATACTATTCACAATTACTGCTAACAATTTATAGAGTGAGTCTTAATATCATCCCTACTTTGTACAAACCAACACAAAGAAAGACCAAATCATTTACATAATGTCATATATTTGTGACCTTAGTTTATCAGGCTCCAGAGTCAGTGTCTTTTACCTCTGTTTTGTACTACTACATGCAGTGCACTAGGTGAACTTCCAGGGGATGCTCTGGAGTCAGAAAATGTAGGACACCCTCTACCTTACTATCCTTTGGATTGTTAGTGGCTGTTGTGCTTCTTAGAGAGTATAAAAATAAGCTCCAAGAAGAACAGCTGGAAAATCATTTGCAGTGAGGGCAGAATTCCCATAAGCCTAACTACTCATTTATTACTGGGAGAGTGTAAAGTCCCACATACAACTGGTCTACGAAATTCTCCCCAGGAGAAGGTCTACATTAAGGAAGACAGGAATATTTCATAGGACCTTCCTTTTGAAGAATGCACTCATTAGACTATTTCATGATGATAAGATTGTTTTTTATTATTTTTTCACTTCCTGAAAAGGTCCATACTTCCACCTCAAATTACTGCTACATGCTAAAGTATTTTAACTTTCTAAATAATAAACACATATATATTATTTCAAAAATCAGAAAATAACATCTAGGATGCTCTGTCTTGGGAAGAGGGTATGGTAGATTCTGGCATCAGATTGTCTCTTTTATGTCCAGACATTTACCTTCTGCCACTTACTGTCTTACATCCTTGGAAAAGCTTCTCAATATACCTGTGCTATGGTTTCCACATTATAAATTGGGGATAAGAACTTGGCCCAACTAACATATTACTAATTGTGCTGTCACATAGTAAATGCTTGTAGGTCATTTTTGTAGATCATAGTTATATATGAAAAAGATGTGTCCACAGCATTTGTTGCAATAGTGAAAAAAATAAAACAACCAAAATGTCCATAAATGTGGTCATGGTTAAATAAATACTAGTGAATTATGCTCTGGAATCTTGTGCAGCTACTAAAACCAATCAGGTGTACCTAAAAATCTACCATTAGATTGTAAATCAGTGAAGGCACAGAGACTACTCACACTTTAATTTTTAAGGCATAGGACTGGCAAACAGACAAGACTATCAGCAAGTATTAATTTAAAAAGGGACTAAGTTATGTGATTAACAGAAACATATTAAGTGAAAGAAACAAGTTGTAGCCCCTCCCTCCACACTTTGTCTGTTCTTACCCTCGGGTCTTTTAGCTTCTCAGAGAGAATCTCTGTGACCCTCAACTGATGTCGGCCCCATGATACTCTCTATTTCAGCTCTGCATTTGTTTCATTCCTGGGAAGATCACAATTCATAACTACTTTTCCTACGGTTTGCTACTTTTTTGCCTCTGTGTTAATCTGAAATCTTTCTTCATTTCCTTCTATCACTAAAATCTAAGGTACTTAAAGGCAGGCATTTCTGCTCTGCTCACTCCAATCTCAGGAGCAAAACACATAATAAATCCTCAGCAAATATTTGCTGAGCGAAGAAATGCATAATTAATATGAATATGGAAGAATAAACAAGTATTAATGGTGATTTCTTCCAAAGATGGGCAAATCTACAGGAGTTGTATAAAGAGAATTCTTTTTCACTCTATCATTTCTGAATTTATTTTTAAAAATAGTAAGCCTGGGTCACATTTATGACTAAAATATAGAACTATCCCTAGCATTCAGATTCAGTTAGGAAGTAATTAAATATTCATTAATTTATCTTTGCAATGACCTTTGCCCTCCATGAAGTATCCATGGGGTACTGCAACACTGACAAACTTCCCATCATGTCCTTCTGTATTAGTAGGAAGGAACTTTCCAATTTATGGAGAGATGGTGAAAATTTTGCTGGTGAATCTGCTCTATTTTTTAGATTGGTTTCCAGTAAGCATGCTATTTGATTATATACATTTTGCTAATGAGTTTATTTAAATACATTTTGTAAGAGCCTCTCAAGATGTGTTGAAGTATGGCCACAGGTGGCTTGGAAGATTACTTACCTATTAATGGTGATGAGGGGAGACATAATGTGGGAGGAAGGAAGACAGCAGTGCTTAGAAATTAGCACATAGCAACATCGGCTTAAAGAACCATTTTCATCTTTGTCAGAGGAACAGTTGCTAACACTGGGGATAAGACAAAAGCACATCCCAGAGACACGACAATACTTCTAAAGTAAGGAAAAAAGGTCGCCCCTACTTCAGCAGCCAAAAAGCCCACCTGGAGATATTTTAGGGACTCGGATTTGAAGCTGATTATGTGTATGCTGTTGAAACCATTTTTTCAACAGGCACATCTGGTTTACTTTCCAGAAGGGCAGCCTGAAATTGCTGTTGGGTGACAATGACTTGATTGGCAAAATGCAGGCCCCAGACACACTAATGAGTTCAGCCTCAGAGAGCTGGCTGCCCAGGAGATACACAGGTGATGGAAGGGAAAATACTCAATCTATAGATCCTCTTTCCTCTACACAGACACACACACACACACACACACACACATCATTTTCACAACATCAAACAAGTGTTGTGCTCTCTCAATTCCAGGGTGTTTTGGCTTTGTCACTATTAACATTTTAAACCAAAACACTTTTGTGGTGAAAGGTCATCATGCACATCTCAACACTGAAGATTTTTGTCCCTATGGGTGTGAGTCTTTTCTCACATGTTAATGTTATTGTCCAACAAAAGGAGGTCCCCTTTTGCTTCTTTCTCTGCCTGTTTCCCTTTGTTAATCTCTCTTTCTTTCTCAGTTGCCTTTGTGATCTCCATATCAAGACACTGTAAGAAGAACAAAGGCTTCGGAGCTGGACAATCCTAAATTCAAATCCTGGTTTCAGCAACAAGCATCCTTGGTCTCAGTCCACAAGAAGCACCAGGCTCATGCCCCACCCCCCATTCTTCCTGAGAACCAAAAAAGTCTTCAGACATTGGCAGACATCTCTTGGGAGGCAAAATGGTGCTAGGTCGAGAATCATTGCTCTAAACCATGCTTTTTTAATCACGAGAGCAGTTATTACCACTACACCTTCCATTGGCCTCACACTTTATAGTGTACAAAGCCCTAAGAATCTGTTTCAGATGATCACTTCTATTGCCGCCAGGGCAAGCAGTAGCAGGTGGATGGCATGTCTCACAGTGATCCTCCACAAGCTCCCGTCACAGGGACTGGGTGGCCAGCAGGTAGGGAGGAAGGGAGCTTTCCTCTTCATTTCAGTTCCTCTGGTGCCACCTGCAGTTTGGAATCCCGGGGCAAGTTTTTTATTCATTCTTTCCCATTTTAGAAAATGTCAAAAGAAATACGGCCTGTAAAGAATAAGTCATAGCTTCAATTATTAACTGTATTTCATCAGCTTATCTCTCACGTTGCTATTTTTCAGAGGCTTGGGGAAAGCAGGAAGAAAGCAGTCAATCCCTGATACTCAAAAGTCTTTGGCCACAAACTATGGGAAAAACCCGAAAGACGATTAGAATACATTTAGCAGCTGAGTGCGTTAAGTTAACTAACCATTAGGTCTCTAACGTCCTGTGGCCATTCTATATGCTGGTTGTATTAGCTTTGTTCAAGGATGTTTTTGTCCCTTTTGTTATTGATTTTTTTTCGTATGTGATGTTGTCATTCTCATTCTCTCTCCCTCCCTCTCCCTCCCTTCCTCTCTCTCTCTCTCTCTCTCTCTCTCTCTCTCTCTCTCTCCCCTTCTCTATATCTCTGATATCTAAGACCTTGACAGAAAGGTACTATAGGAAGAATAAGGGTTTTGGAGCCAGATAATCCTGAATTCAAATTCTAATTTTAGTAAGTCTATCCTTGTAACACGGAGCAAGTTTTCTTACATCTGAAAACTTTAGTACACTCTGTGGTACACACAAATAATGGCTACTATATCTGTTACTTCTCTTCGGTTATGAGTCCTGCATAACCTTCTCCAAGATGGCACCAGGAAAAAAGAACTGAGTTAATATGAACTAAAAAGTCCTCGAGTAGACCTGACTAGCTTTGGGCATGGTTTGATCTAGGACTCAGATATTTTCCTAAAGATTCCGTGCTCAGTTGTACCCACACTGACTGAATTTTTCTCACATTCATGTAATGAGCCCAGTCTAGTTTGGACATAATGGCAACATCCGACCAATACAAGTCTGCTCCCTCCGTGCATCAACTGAAAGTTCTGGGCTTAAGTCTTATGGTCACTGATTGTCCCCAGCTGGGCCTGATGCACATGGGAAGCAGTGGCAGTGAGAGGGTTGGCGTTGGGCTTGCACTGCATGATCCGTTAACTCAGCCCAAGCACCCATGGAAAAGCTGGGAAGTGTTACTCAATGTCAAAATCAAGAATGGGGGCTGGGTGTCAAGCAGAGAAATACAGCAAAACAAAACAAAAAGTAACACAAAAGTCGTAAGTTAAAAGTTAACTTGAAATACTGCAATCTATATATCTCCAGGGTGGTTTTCTCTGATCTCTGACTTTGGAAGAGGCAGGATATTATTTCATTATTTTAAATTCAACTTTTTGTGTGTGTTGTGTCTCTCTGTGTGCCTAATGGATAGTGAACTATTTTTTTCTATAAACTTGTTTGTTCATTTATTTATCTTTTAAATTTTGGTGAAGGTATTTTAAAAAAATAATTTCTTACTTCCCATTCAAAAGAAGCAAACATGTGTACTATGGTTGGATTTTTATCGTTGCCTATACCAAGTCATTATGTCTATAGTGTCCTCTGTGGACTTCCAGCAGCAGTGCACACCTGGAACATGGGGACAGGTTTGCCTGCCCTTCCTCTTCCTCAGCACCCTGCTCCTCTTTCTCCTTTGTCTCAACTAAAAAGCTTGTACCATATTTTACACTCTTGACTGTAACTAACTTCCTTCGCCTAAAGGTGTGTCTTAGGAATGTGTCCATGACCGTGTATGAGGGATACTTCATACCTTTGCAAAACATGCCATTCATTTCTCCACAGATGAACATTAGGAGCTCTACACAGTCTATATTTAATTTACTTTTACCTTAATATTTACTCACATGGTTCCTTACCCTTGTGTTATTGACCTGTTAACAGATTTATGAATTAGGCACTCAGTTTACTTGTTTTAATTTCTTGTTTAGTAATGTAAGTATTTAAGTACAGCTTCACTAATGATTACTGCCTTAACTGAATTACATAAGCTCTTATACCTAGAGGCTTTTATTGTCAGTGTTCTGCAATCTTGATTTACATGTCTCCTTTGAGACAACACTCATTTGACAGACAGCCTTTAAATCTCCAGGCAGTAGATGTATTTTTTTCTGGTTTTGTATTGCTGCATTGGGCTCAGGTAATATTTTAAGCAGTACTTTTCCTTTTTAGAGTTTTTAAGATTGTTTCTTTGTGACCTAAAACAGGTCTCCTGCTTTTATGACTATTAGTTGAATACTGAAAAATAGAGATAGTCCCTGTTTTGAGATGTAGAACTTGATATGTGTCCATTAGAGCTACTAAAGGTATTGGTTTTAGCAGATACAAATCCATACATTACATAGATAGTACCTGTGCAGCTATATATAAATATTTTTTAACGTGGCTCTATTTCAGTTCTATCACTTGTACTTTTTGGCCCAGGAATACACATATGTTATTTGGCCAACAGATAGTGAGAACGCCTTTGTGGATTGTACCTGTGAGTACAACAAGATGTCCTTGTTGTCTTAGTTAATTCCTTGTATACTGAAGTAGCCTTTGGCTCGGATGAAGACCACGAGCCCTGATTCCTGTGTGTTCTCGCTTGCTACTATTTGCTCATCTATTTATTCTGAGCCATTTGGAACCTCTTTGCTTTTCCTCTGTCCGTTGTATAGCACACAATGGGTTTTCTCTGTTAATACCATCTGCAAATATTTTCTTTTAGTAGGTGAGATCAGATCATTTGAATTTAATGATACAATAGATGTGTTTGGTCTGCTATGCTATGTTTGGCTTTCCTTTTTATTCCTTTTCAATATTTTTATATATAGCTTTGCTTTCATGCTTTATAGGTATATGTTTCTGCTGATAAATTTAAAGGCTGCACTTTCATATTTACTTGTTATATCAATCTTTTAAAATCTTCTTTCTCCTCCATTTCTTCTGGCATTATCTATTAACTCCCTACCATGAGTAAAATAAGGTGTCCTAATAGTTCTTCTACCTCTTCGTTTTTCCTCCCTCAGTACCCAGTCTTAAATGGGCATCTTCTCTTTTTATTACTACCTTTGTAACGCTGAACAGATTTCTGCTTCTTCTTTTTCTCATGTAGCAGTTTAACTGATTTTCTTTGGCCTCCATTTATGAAAGAAATGGTGAATAACTATATTAAAATGTTTTCTCTTCCATTTTGCCTTCTCCAAACTTTTTTTGGTTGTAATATTCTAATTTCACATGTTTATATCATTATATTTTCTTCTGTAGCAGAATCGCAATTCTTGTTTTAATCTTAATTTTATGGAATTATATGAAAGGGATTCAGTGTTCACCACTGTTCATTTGCCATAGTTTTTCTTACTTATTTTTTAGCTGATGTGTATTTTTTTCTAGGAGTTTTTCATGACCTATTCATGTAAAATATCGTCCAAATTTTTCCAGTACTTAAAACTAATGGTTTCCTTTGGACTTGAATGGAATTTTATATGCTAGTTTTATATTCTAAGATGGCATTGTCCACCCATTTGGACATTTTTATAGGTTGTATGTTGCTTTGGGGAATTTAAGTCAATTTAATATTTTTCATTGTAGTTATTACGAGTTGCTCGCCTTCTCTCTGGAAGACCCCAAGCATGTTTTTGTCTTTGTACTTTGGTAACTTCTTAGAATTGAGCATATGGCACTATTTATTTTTTCTTTTTGTCTGGCTATAGTACACTTTTCCAAGAGGGAGACTAAAATATTTTGCTATGTTTGGAGATTTTACTCTATGTGTTTTATGTTTGTTCTATTTTATTAATTCAGCTTTTCTTTTCTGGGTTTCCAATTATGCATAAGTTGGATTTCCTGTCCCTATTTTTAACTAATTTTAAGTACTGCTTTTCTATTTGTCTTCTTTCCCTTCCCTTTCTCTCAACCTATCCTCTCCTCGTCCCCCTTCTGTCTTTCCTTCCATTTGATTTTTCTCACTTTTTTCATTTCTGTTCTTTGTGTCTCTTACTGTGCTTTCAATAGTGTCTATACTCCCTTGAGTGCCTTCAAATTTGTCTGTATTACTTGGCCTTATTTTTCTTTTGCATTTTCTCCAGATCTCTGAAAGTGCCTGTTTCATCTCTTGCCTTTTCCTACCCATCTGTTTCCTGGTGTCCTGTATCGTATGTGCTTTTGTTTCACAGAAGCAATTGTAATCTATTACTTAATGCATGGCTAAGTATATGTTTATGCTTCATCTACCCATTTGAAACTTCAAAAAGAGTTTTAAGGAGCACTTTAATCTGTTATTATACTTGTGGCTTGTTTTCCTCTTTTCTTCATTGTAACATCTCTGTATAGCATCCTTATCTGTTCCTTTTTGATAGCTCATCTTGAAGTAGAAATTTTCTTTTTTGTATTTGCTGTTTGCAGGAATGCTCTGTGTGGAATAAGGACCATGACCATGCATTAATTAAGTCAGAGTTTTCTTTTTGACCCTGGGGATGTATGAGACTTGGGTCAACTTTTAAATATCTCCCAAGCTAGCAGAGAATGCTAACTGTGGGCTCAGTTTACAAACGTTATTCTCCCTACTGCCACAGGATGATTTCTGAAAAATTGTGTGTGTGTGTGTGTGTGTGTGTGTGTGTGTGTGTGTGTGTGTTCTGTCTTGTTTTTATTGGATGGATTCTTTTACTATCCAGAACCAAATCAAGTGCAGAAATCTCGTTTCTAGTTGGTGTCCATCTTTCCTAGAAGTATTCTAGGTCAAATCTTTAATTTAAGTAATTATTTAGGGCATTTCAGTAATGGTTTTTAATTTTGATCAGAAATAATCACATCTTATATTTGTTTAACAACCAGTTATTGTGGCCATTTTTCTTTCAACCAAGTTTTAATTATCAATATGTCATTTGAGATTATTTTCAATAAAGATTAAGCAAATAAAAATTTCCTTAAATAATCATTTCAGCCTTTTTGAAAAAGCAAATGAAGAATTAGACCTTAAGATGTAGGAGATTAAACGCCTCCCTTGAAGTGTACTTATACTACAGTAACTAGGGCTAGATTACCTCAGGCCTGTCAGCGTTCAGTGATACTGTCTGGGGGCTGAGTGGGAGCCAGAGGAAATTTCTGGCTGTATCACATGATCATATAACACGATTAGATTCGGTGTAACAATATTTGAAATTAAATTCAAACCCTTCAATGTGTTTCAGTTTGCTTGGGAAACTGCCTAATTGGAAGGGTTTAAACAGAAAATCCCTTTAAATTTTATGAATTAGTGCCAAGGAAGAAAATGCCTGAAAGGAATTCTTAGAAATAATACCACAGTTACAGTAATAATTTCAGAATAAACTTGTTTGATCTTCCCCTCCCATCTGCCCTAATACTTAGAACCTTTAGGAGACCTTCCATTCCTCTCAGGGTATAACCCAAGGCTTTTCCCATAGCCACCACGCTTTCTGGGGTTTGTCTCTTTCCCACATCTCCAGCTCCACTGCATTTCATAGCATTATGTTGCTTTCTCTGAAGCTGAACATCCTCCTTTCCTTCACAGTGGCCATATGTTTTTCAACCTCAGGACCTTTACATGTGCTTTTCCTCCTGTGTTCAGAAATTTACCCTGCATCTTTACTTGTTTAAAGAATATCATTCTTTTTTTTCCTTTTTTTGGTAATGGGAATCGAACTCATGACCTCAGGTTTGCCAGGCAAGCGCTTATGCTGCTGAGCTATATCCCTGGCCCTAAATAATACCATTCCTTATTTTTCAGCCTAAGCATTGTCTCTTCAAGGATTAATCCATGGTTTTCTTGGCTATTGTACCTTCTCTTAGAATCTATACTTTTCCCTTTTGTAATTTTCATGTCTCCTCCACTAGCTATAAACTCCATGAGCCTGTCTAATTTGTGCCATTTAATTCCCGGTGCGTATCCCCATACTTAGCCCTTTGCCCCTGCTTGGTAAAAATTTGTTGAGTGAATAGTGAGTGAAAGAATTAATAATGATAGTAATCATTTCTCTTTGGGTGCTGAGTTATGCCAGGCATCTGTTTTATTTTATTCCAGAGGTATACCTTCATTTCAGAAAATAAGGAAGAAAGCAGAGGAGAGGAGGAAGGAAAGATAGGAAGGGAAGGAAGGGAAAGGAAAGGAAACAGAAAGAGAATGAGGGGAGAAAGGGAGGAAGGGAGGGAGGGAGGGAGGGAGGGAGAAAAAAGAAAGAAAGGAAAAAAGAGAAATGTAAGAAAGCAAATGAGTCTAATTAAATGTCCTTGAGGAAGAATTTTTGATCCTGTAGAGTTTTGCATATTTACTTCTCATGCCGGCTGAATATGGGAAGCACCCAGGAGTCTAGAATTTGCATCAAAACTATCGAAATTCTTAAGCTTATAAAAATGAGCAAGGAATTTAACGATGGGTTTTTAGAAGATATATTAGGCATTTTCTGCTTGTAATTGGATTAATATTGCAAGAAGCAGATCAAATTTTCCCACACATTTCTTATTTCTGCCCTTGATCCTATACTAAATCAGAAAGCCTGAGGTAGCAAAAGGGAAATACATTTTTTAATGCATTGTAATCTAGGCCTCTGTCTTCTGGAGCCAAGTAAGACTTCGCTTCAGGTTTAGATGTTTAATTTGCCGCATCTATTCTGTGTTGCAGATTCAGAAGTAGAAGGGGCTGGAGTATAGCCTCGGCGGCGGCGGCTCTCACTTCATAGGTGATAAAAGTGGCCCCACAGAGCACATGTGCTGGCACAGGGAAGAGAGTTCTGGCTTCACCCTGAGCTATTCCTGAGCCCACCCACTTGTGAGGGAAGCAACGGTGGGGTGGGGTGCTGGAGATTTATGCATCCGAACAAGCTTTCTTGTTGACTTGGTTTCAAGAGACAATGATAGAAAACTACATCTTAAAAAAGATAGATTGCACGTAGATAATAAAATAATGCAAGGAAAGCATGTCAGATTTCAAGTCCATTTTCCTTAAGTGTGATTCTACATATAACCTGCAAAGTGTTACCCTCAATCTCGGTGGTATCCACATAGCACTAAATGCACACAGACCTTTGGCACAGACAGATCCTGTTGGCTTCTGGGCCCCTTCTCTTATTAGCTGACAACTGGACCAACTAGTCACACTTCGAACCTTGGTTTCTTTATTGGCAAAATTAGAATTTTAGTACTTGTTTCATAGACAACTTTAATATTTTTCATCAAGCAATATACAGATAAATATTCATGCAATAAAAAAAATAGTTCACAGATTGCTATGAAGAATAGATGATTTGAAAATGCCTGGCATATAAATTGGAGTGTGTCAATCTTCAATCTTCATTTCCCTTTGTTCCTGTTCTAGAGTTGATGGAGCCTCTTAGCCCTGCTTGAGGGCTAAGCCCTGCTTAGTTTTGCTTTGCATCCTAGAGAGGCAAGCTGTTGGAGGTCTTAGAAAAACAATGCTGGAAATATTTCATGCCAGCTACCTGACATGGAACATGACTGAGATTTTTTTTTAACTAAGTACTTAAGTGGTTTATAAAATGACCCCTATGGTGGTAGTTGCTGTAAACGACAAGAAAACATGTTCTCATGATTGGAAATTTCTGTTTACTGGCACTGGAACTTTCATTAATGTATTGATGGAGAATATTTGCATACTTGGTTTAAAGTTCTGTCATTTTAACAGACTTCACAGTCAACCAGAAAATAACAGATTTTGAGTCAAACTAGCAGGTCAAATTCAGTCTGCCTCATGAAGCAGATTAAATTCTTCAGAAAGGGGATTATTCCACGACACTTAAATAATGGGCCAGTTTAGACTGAAATACAGTCCCAAATCTGCAGCTTCTGACTTTTTCCACTTAAAACCCTACAGTCCTGGGGAAAGGCAGCTGAGTTTAGTAGGATAATTAACAGTCTTCCTCTACTTCTCTTCTAGAAGAAGGAGCCAAATTAGCATCCAGATGCCAGAGAGTTGTTCAAAGAACATTAACGCAAAATCAGAATCTGGATTATGTTCTAGAATTCAATGGCATTGGATATAATTACTTTTCTCCTTTGATTTCCAGTTCCCTTCTTCTTTTTTATTTACTTATTTTTATACTAGAGCCTATTAAACCCAGAACCTTCCCACTGAGGATACATTCCTTGTCCTTTTATTTTGATTTATTATTTTATTAAGAAAGAGGATCTTGCTAAATCACTAAGTTGCTCAAGGTGGGCTAGAACTTGTGATCCTCCTGCCTCAGCTTCCCAGAATTTGGGATACAGTTGTGTGCTACCATGCCGAGCTTCAGTTTCTTTCTTTCTTTCTTTTCCAGTTTCTTTCTTAATATATTTATAGGACTTGATGACACTCTTACTAGAAAGACATTTTCCCAACAGCCATGTGGGCAGCTCTTGGGGTCTCATTATCTCATAAGGTGTTCTGCACTGTGTTTACACACACCTTGTTTTTCTTTCAAGTAAGACACCTTAAAGACTTTAAAGACTGCACATTGAATCCCCTTCTGGTCTTTGTCTATCTGTAGACAAAGTACCCTTAATAGTCTACATAGTGAGACAGTTTTAAGTTGCTTTGCTGCCCCATGTGTGCCCTCTGTGCTCCTGCTCATTGGCCTCTCATAGTCTGGACTCCCTGATTTCAACATGGTGCTCTTTGAAGGACCATCACGGTGGAAGATAGGGACCACAGTGCATTAGCTGCAGATTCACCCACAGATTCCTCATCTTGTCCGCAAGAAGTCTTAGAACAATAATCTGCTAGCCTGACAAGCTCTTATCAAAAAGAAAATAAGTTTACTTTCGGATAACTTCCTTTTTAAGAATCTGGGGGGTCTTCTAATTAGTTCTGCTCTGTTGGCTCAGTACACATAACTTATTTATTTAATCATCTTATTAGAATTTTCCCCAGAAATCGATCCTAGACTCATTGATTTTTAGGTTCAGAAATGTACTGATTCTCCTTTTTTGGGTGTGTTTTACATTGTTTATCCATGTTCCATTTTCTGGACATTTTTGTACTTATTTATTTATAGAAGAGGACTGAAATACCCTCGTAGCTCATCATTTGTCTTAAGACTTAATTTTCTCCCCAAAGACCTTAGATGCTTGTCCCTTCAATCATTTTACCTCGTAATTTCTCTAACCCAAGTAATGAGAAGCTAGTACTTGGGGAAGGGCCTGTGGGGAAGGGATTCACTCCCCAGTCCCCTCCATCTTTCCTAAGCTTTCTGTTTCCTTCAGTGAGCATTTTCACACTTTTGTGCTGCTGCACTCTGCCCCACGCTGCGTGTTGAGTTTGCAGCTGCCGTGGTCCCACCCCTGTCAAGCTGCAGATTTTTCTCCTTGGTACTGAAAATGGAATCCCAGTAGGAACCACTGCTGCAGGTTCCCACAGCTTTGCTTGCCCATTGTCTGTCTCCTACCCTTTTCTCTCTTTCCCGCCTAACTGTTCAATATCTTTCTGGCACTGTTTCCTAGAATATCTACAGCAGCCCATGCCTTTCTGGGGTCTCCATTTGCAGGGATTCTGCGAATGACTGAGGCTTGATCTCAGGACCAGGCCTTGAGCACAGCATGGGACACTGATGTAGAAACCTGCACTTTTGCTCAGTATGGTGGTGACTTTGCCCACGAACATGGGAGCCAAGCTGCCTGGGTTCAAATCCTCACTCTGTCACCCAAGGTCTCCTTAGACTTGTGCAAGATTTTTAGCTGCTTTGTGCCTCAGTCTCCTCATCTGTGAACTGGGGCGGATAGTTAGTAGCACTCACAGTGCTATTGAGAGGATTAAATGAGCATTTGTAAGTATAAAGTTTTCAGGATATAAAATATTTCAAATGATACCCGGCACATGTAAGATCTCCATCAGTATTTGCAGGATTTTTTGCTATTACTAAAGTGTAAGTATTGTAAGAAAAAATTCTCTGATTCCCATCTGCCTGCCCTTGCCGTGCACATTCATGTATTGGGGGTTCCTCCCTTTTGCTACTTAGTATATCAGTGTTAACATGATGCAAAGCTCTCTCTCTCCAAGATAGTTGCTGGTAATATGTTGAAATATTTCCTATTGTTGTTTGTAAGAGCTGTTTCTCCCAAGTCACCTTTTTTTTCCCTAGGATTTTTGCTCACTGCCTTCTTGGCAATGCCCAGCCCCTTCTCTGGCATTCTTTGGATTTCCTTAAAATATAGCAAAGCAGAAGGCTCATCCTTAGCATGGCGGGAGATCCCTCCCTAATGCTGTCCTCCTTTCTTGCTTCTTTCCATCTTCCTCCCTTTGTTCTTGAAACTGAAACTCATCTGACCACAAAACATAACTTCAACTAATGAGTGAAGTTTACAATCTGTATTTATTATCTCATTTAGTACCAAATTGATGCATCATACAAAAATAGCAATAATTTCCTAGTAACTACTACTTCATACTATGCTAGAGACATTATGTAATAAAAGTGCATGTACTGCATTGTTTTCTATTCTTGAAAATTCTTTAAAAATTCTGAATTCTAAAATATCACTGGCTCCAGGAGTTTCTGTTAAGAGATTTACACACCTTGCAGCCTGTTAGTTTAGCATCACACCTGCCTCTTCTATGTAAATGGCATTTGATTGAACAACTTAGTGGGCCTCTCTGCCTCAGATCTCTCAACTGTGGAATGGGAGCAAAGTGAGAAGTGACCCCTAGAGTTGCTAGCAGGACTCAGTGGACTAAAATATAGAAATTACTTAACATGATGTAGATATAGAAGCCATTAATTTATGTATTAGTAGCATTTTTGAATTACTGTTGTTGTCTTTTTTGTGGGCAAGGTTTGCACTTTCTGATCTCTTGGTATTTAACCCCCAGAACACAGTAGAGACTCTGTAATAGCTCCTTGGGTAACTACGTGAATAAATGACCTCAAGCAACCATTGATGCCTTTCTTGGTTTTCCTTAGTGCCTAGATTAAAGGGCCTTTTTCATTTTTTAACCTTTTCATGTAGCTCAATTCATTCTGATTGTTTCCTTCTGGAAGGGTTCCCCGTCTGGTTCATCTTTGGAGATGTGGCTTCTCTTTCTACCTTTTATATCTGCCTTTATTCCATGAACCTCATTTAAACCGTGTCTTATCAAACAGCGCTGCTTCTTGCAGTTTTACTTTGAGTGCTTTTCATCATTCGTCTTCTTCCAGAATTGAGGTTCTAATAAGTTTTTATCCCCCTTGGAGTCCTCTTCCTTCTTGAGTACCTCTTTTTTTTTTTTTTTTTTTTTTGCAGTACTGGGGATCGAACTCAGGACCCTGTGCTTGCTAGGCAAGCGCTTATTCCACTGAGCTATATCCCCAGCCCTCTTGAGTACCTCTTGAACGCACAGATTCTCCCAGATGTTTCCATGGATCTTGGTGGAATCCTCATACAGAGTGTACACTTCCCTCTCGTGGTTACTACAAACTGTGGTCATTACCTTTGGCCTTGATGGAAACTAGACTACTTCCCCATCTCGGTTTTAACTTTCATTTTCAAATTTCTATCTCCTGTCCATCTTGACTCCTTGTACAGTCTTTGGCTTCACTAAGACCTGCAATCCACCGATCTTAGCCATTCTCATTCCTAAGAAGAGAAGATTCCTTCCCAAGATAGAATTCTCTGGTCTACCGATATAACCATCCTTCTGCCAGTTTTCCCAATTCATTCTATCTAATTCGTTTTTTTTCTTGGCAAACTTCATCCTGGTACCTTCTTATATCAAGCAGTTAAACTTTTCTACAAAAAACAAAAATCAACCATGCATCTAAAACTTTGTTTCATTTTAAATTCAAGATCATAAATCTCAAACAGACACTCAAATCTGCCAGAAACCCTGTTATTTATCAAGCAGGTGCCTCATTTCTAGCCTACATGTGACAAAGTCTCTCTCCTTGACCCAACTCTAGACAGGTTCCTCTGAGCAATATTTTGGGCCAGGCCCAACTATAAGCTCTGTCCTTAACTTGTTTAGTCTGATCTTAGCAATAATGATGATGGACTCATTGAATGCCATCCCTCACCCTTTGGAATTTGATCACCCTCAATCTCTGATCAAATTCCTTATGCATACCTTCAATATTTTAGCTTTTCATGTTTTTGTATATTGCTACTCCTACTTGCCTTCAGCAGGAATCCTGTTTAACTGGTGTATCCAGGATCTCCCTCACTTTGATGTTTTTACCAAGTAATTTTCCATGCACTTATCTAGACCCTCTCCCTCGGCTACAAGCTCTCACTTGTTCTTGGTACTTTCAAAGCTGAGCTGATCTCTTTCCCCTACTGCAAAATCCCCAATGCAGCTGGCTTTCTTGAAGGAGGTCTTTCCTTACCATCTTTAACAAGTGTCATGAGTAGTTTTCTTCAACATAAGATGATATATTTTGAGCTGTCTCTGTGTTTTATCTTCTCTCTCCTCCCCTTGTTATCTGATTACCTTGCTTCAAACCTCAGTTAGAAAGTATGAGTTCCTGGCCAATCAAGAACTCATGTTTTTTTCCCCAGCTCTGCCCACCTACCTGCTTTTCCGCCCATCGTCTTCGCTCCTATAAGGGCAGAAGAGAGGGGGCGATGCAAAGGCCAATCCAATCCTTCCATCTATTCTGAGTCCCATCACTTCTTAACTTGCCAAAGACTTTATTGGACCCTCATGCTTTCTCCACAGTCATTAAACTTTTAATTAATTAATTCTACATAATGTTTTGTGAATTAGTTCCATCACTGTTCATGTGCTCCAGAATCTCTTAGGAGCAAGGAAACCTCTCTGGAGCCCGTCTGCTCCTCCGCAGCCACTTCCTTTCCTGACTAAACTTCTCAAACACGTGTTCAACATGAGGCCTCCGCTTCCTGACTTTCCTATTATACTTCAACCTTTTGCTCTTGCGGCTGCTTCCTCCAGAGCTCCATGAGGCCCCTGTGAACTCCAAGGAGCCGAATCCAGAGGAGTCTTCTCTGTTCGCGTCTTCCTTGACCTCTCAGTGACTTTCATGCTGTCTTTCTGACGTAGCCTCTTGCCTGAGCTTCTGAGGCACCACAGTCTCTGCTTTCCCTCCAGCTCTTTGACTATAACCTTCCTTTTATTTTCACCTTTAAATATTGGCATTTCTCAGATCTTCAGTTTAGACCTTATTTTCTGTGTTATGTACAGATTTCTCTTAGCCGATTTTTTTTTTAAAGAAAAAGAAGACAGTGTCTTTAAATACTATCTGTCTTCTGACACTGGGCAAATCTGTCTCCTGCCCAGACTTATCTCTGGGCTCCCATAGATGTCTACCATCTAGTATGTCTAGAAGGGAAGTGTTGCTTCCTTTGCTTTCTAGTCACCAGCTCACAGCACCTCGACTCCATTCAAGCACCTCGGGTTTGTTGGCTCCTCCTTCCGGCTCAACCCGTGGCCTGTCCATCTCCACTGTCCGCTCCACTCCATCTGCGTCATCAACCGGCAGCACCAGCGCTGCTGTTAGCATTCTCCCTGGCTCTTTATAGAGGTCCCCTACTCACCTTTTTGTTTCTGCATTTTCTACGCTCATCTCATTTTACTCTACATCCTGCACAATGATCTTGAAAAGGAAAATTTAGCTGGGCCTAGTGGCACAGATCTGAAATCCCAGCACTTATCCTAGCTCTGTTCAAGAGCATGAGTCAGGCTGGGTTGCATAGCAAGTTCGAGGACAGGCTGGACTACATACTAAGGCGCTGTCTCCTAAAACCGAAATCAGTCAATGAATCATGTCATTCTTCTACAAAAAACCCTTCCATTGTAGCTCCTTGTCACTGGAATTAAGTTCACCTGCAATTGCAGTTTATGGCTTCTGTATCCATCACTCCTGCTTACCTGGGTCCATCCATGTTGGTTTTCTTTTATTTCTTCCACCATAGAACAATCCTGTAGTACCTCGAGTCTTCCTCCCACACAGCCTGTCTCAAAGACACTTTTATTCTCCTTAATAAAATCACATATTTTATTTACCTACCACTTCTGTTTATCCATATCTTCCCTCCGGACTGGAAGGGCCGTGAACACAAGGATGAGGCCTGTTGCTCACAAAAGCAGAAACATCTCACATTTACCGAAGCTTGTGGTGAGATGTGTTTAAGAAGAATTTGTCTAGTGAGTGAATCTATGAATTCTATCTGACATAGACTCTAGTGCTCCTTTGGCCCCTGTTTTGTGCTGTGAAGTTTAGAGGTATATTCTATAGAGCAGGGTGAGCGATCCTTGCCATTATTTTGTATTTTCTTACACTTAAGTATACAAATTGCCAAGCTAGAAAAGAGCCATGACTTTCTATCCTCAAAGAGCTTTGCTAAAGTAATGTTTTATAGTACACCTACCTGTCCCACTAACTCTTGGAATTCCCACCATTTTGTCAATTCATATATTTTCTTTCAAAACTAATTTTCCAGCTTATTTTCCCTGATAAAAGTAAGATTCAAAAGACAGAAGGAAAGATCTTACCGTGGTGCCTAATTTTGTTATCACTGAGAACAATTCAGAAGTTGGATAGCTAACTTAGGCTATATGTTCTTTGGAAATTTTAATCAAAGAAAGTATGGAATGAAATAAGATGTAGGTTGTAATAACCACAGGGCAGAGCTCATAGATCTCTATACCTTTATAGTAATTAGAGATTTTAATGTGAAGTATCTAGGAATATATTATAACATATTTACTACTTTCACAGAGATGTTCTTTTTTTGCAAAATGACCATTATTTTTATATTTGTTTGCATTTCAAAAGTTTAATATATAAAGCAAGAACTGTAGAAATAATTGCCAATGATATGATTTTCCTTATCATCTCAGAAAAGGTATATCTGGAGCTAAATACATTTGTCATACATCTACAGCATTGTGCCAAGAATTCAATATATTTAATAAGTAGTTAGAGAGCAGACATTTCTCTTAGGATTATAACAGTGTATGACCAGGATTATTCAGGTTTCAACATTATTAAATACCATGAGAGTTGAATGAAAAATCAGTATAACATTTAAAATTCATTGAAATGCTCCATTTTAATAGAAAAACTACATAAAACAAAGAAGAACTATATTAAGAGCTAAGCTCTCACTTTATTAAGTGCTAGAAAGAAACACACGAATTTCTTCTATAGGTTTTTACTGTTTTGCAATGGGTAGTCTGGATTAATTTGAAAATAGAAGCACACCTTTTAATAGAAAAGAATTAAATAAAACTGTGTAAACTAAGAGATAAAAGAGAGGACCAAGTACCGGAATAAACATTGCAGTGGAAACTAAAGTAACTGAAGTGAAAATGTTTTCATAATGAACTTTTATGTTTAACAAGTCCAGACACTCGGAACAGTGTAACTATATTAAAGCCTTTTATGAAAGGATTATGTTTTGTATGATGAGTGTTTTAATATAAGTATGGTACACTGTGTAAAATATAACTACATTTAACTGAAAGTAATTATGAGAATTCAGGCAAAATTATTTTTCTCCTGTACTACCACAAAAATTGATACAGGAAAAAAAAAACATTTTTTTTTCCTTCTGGAACCTTTCACCAACATGTCTCTGTTTCAATTATTTTTGGCAGTATACATTGCGTCTCTGCCTCAGCTACCTTTTATGTCGACAGTTGGTAGCACAAGCCTTTTAAAACACAAAGGGTGCAGCACTTCAGCCAATCTGCGATAAAAGGGAAAAAATGAAATCACTATGGAAACTGCAGGAAGGATCTAAAAGCTCTCTTTATAAAGTAAATGTCTGATGTTTGTGACCACGGGGGTAAAAAATTCATAAATCTCTATGATGCTATCATTTCTGATTTATTACCACCACAAATGCCAACTTGAGGCAGCCTGACCTTGGCTTCATTAAGTGCATAGTTACGGTGCAACAGGAGGAAGACCCACCATGCTCTGCACCAAGCACCAAGCGCTGCGGTTCAGGCGCTGCTGTGGGACTGAGAGAAGAAACTTATTCGCTTAGAATCTTTCCTTCTTCTTCGCATTCCATTATCTTTTTTCTTTTGATTCACAGACACTAACTTGACAGTCAAGTGCATGGAGTCATCTACTCTGTGCTCTGTTTTGGCTTGCTTTTTCATTGAGAAATACAGCAAGTCTCAGACTCAAATTTAACTCAGAGAACTATGTTTGGTCCCGTGACATGTCAGCCTTTGATCTTGAATTGAAAAAAAAATGTTAACCTCTCTTTCCACTCAAAAACCCAATAACTACCACAGAGAAGCAACCCCACTTCACCACTGGGCCCCCAGAGGACAACATGAAGGGGGTTGTGAGGACACAGCGCTGGGGACTGTCATCTGACACAGGACAGAAGCAGGCACCTGGCTCAGAGAAGGAAGCTCAAACATCAGCCGGTTCTCTGAAGTTAAGTGATTTTTATAAAACAGCCATATTGTTACTTAAAGGAGGATCTTTGATAATAGTTCACCAGTGGAAGAAAGACTATGGTGTCATGAGGTTCCTGAAAATCCTCAAATGTGAAATCCTTCAACTTCAAGAATAGAGTTTCAATCCAGAGGAAATGAATTGTCAGGTAAGTGGACTAATTTCAGCACTGCATAGGCTACTGTGCTAATTTTTCCAATGTTTACTACCAGTATTCACCACTAGGTAGGTTTTTGGGCACTAGAAAAAAGTTTATGGCAACTTTACTACTGTTGTAGTAGTGGGATATCAAAGATTACTGTGTGTGGTAATTGATTTCCTGTTGCCATGCTTTATTTAAGCAATTATAAACATTGCTAATCTAATGTTTCCAGGCACTTATGAATAATTAGCAATTCACACTAGCATCTCAGACACACTTTTGATGACAATATTGCACTAAGTTTTAAACCTTCAAAGAGATGTTGTGTAAATGATACTTGGAAAAAAAATCAGAAAGTGAAACGGAAGCATTCTAGTAGTGAGGACACAATTCAGCACAATTACCAAGGAGGATACATTGCTTTATAAGCACTTGCTTAAAATAAAAGAATATGACATCTGCAATAGTGACTTTATTAAACTTCTTCTTCTGCTAAGGACTAACTTGGCTGCTTACAGTCTCCACAGTGCTTTCTCTTCCGTGATGAGAGTGTTGATGACAGCTACATGGAATCAAATAGAAGTGTGTGTTTGGACCCCCAAACATAAATACAGGCATACTTTCATTTGGAAATATTTAAATGCCTCATACACACTGACTCCACTGGTGCTTTTTTGTGCATATAATGAAAGCCAATTATCTGTGGAGAAAACTTGACCGAGTGGAAGAAAATTGAATTGGTTTTTAAAGACTTTTTTAAACAGCAGTAGCTAGGAAAAGGTCCAATAGCATTTTAGTTCAGGACTGTAATGACTTTGCCATGTTAATAAATCATGGTCTCCTCTCACTTTTATCAAAACACTCGGAGGAGGAAGACTGCGCCGGACAGAGCAGTTGGAGACGAGGGTCCGTGAGGCTCTGCCTGTGTCTGAGCGCTCTGCCCACCGCTGTGACACTCTGGGCCAGCTACCGGAGAAGCCAGGTAGGTCCTGTGTCAGCCAGAGAACAAAGTATAGACAATAGATAGCTAATTAAATAAAAACTTCCAAAATTGCAAGTCTTGAAGGAAATATTTATGTTCTAGAATATTTTGTGATTTCATTTTTAAGGTGGCACAAAGTAAATGAAGTAAAAGCTTTACCAATCTGTTTTTGCCTAATCCCCTTGTGGGAGTTTTCCAACTTTTGTGACCTGCTTTTGTGTTGCACATCCATTCTCATTAATCAGCTACGTGCTGGATTTTCTTTTTCATTGTGTTCTAAGTGTGAGACTACGTAAGACAGCATTTATAGAAACATGGGAAAACATATTGTTTCATTTATACATAAACAATGCAAATACTTTCTCTTTGTTATCATTCAAAATATTAACCTTTTATTCTCTATAGGACTGTCCTCAGAGTTGGCTTCCAGCAACTATTGGAGAATAAGAAAGGCAAAATACCCTACCATTACCTCGGAATATCTTATTCTTCACTAAATGAGCAGTGCAATATTCCGCTGAGCTTTCTAAACCAAGATAGTTACTTCAACTAATATTAGCAAGTTGATCACATAGGCTGTACAGCATATATTACTGTATTAGAGTGAGAAAGTAACAAAGGAAAACGTGTATTTTTTCCTCTTATTAGAAATATTACAGGCATTGGATGTTGTGACCTGCTAATATTCTTCATTAAATTAATCCTGACTTCAGAATAACACTATCAGAAATATTACTTCCTCTTAGCTATTACTTAAATGAAAGACATAAGTAATTCTACATTCTGGGTCTTAAATACTGGGAAGTTTTATTTTATATTTCATACTATATTTTCTAATCAGCTAAATTGGATGCTCAGGTTTACTTACAATTTCAGTTTTGAACGTGATCATAGTAATACTTTCCTCTCACATCCTGCAGAAATTTTAGCTTTCATGTCTCTCTTTTCCAACTTCAAGAAACTAAACTTCTGTGGAGTAGAGGTCCCCAGGGAATCTCTTCGTGACACTGCTTACTCAGACTCTAAAAAGGGCCACAGAAGTTTTTCACAGTTTTGTAATTCTTTTTTTCTGTCAGAAACACTTCAAAATTCTGTCATTAATTTCCATCATGCCATCAGAAATCTTGATCCTTCCTGAGCCTTCATACTGAACCAGAATTTACTCTCTAATCTCAAATCAGCCAACAGAGATAAGCCAGAGACTTTTAATTAGAATTTTAATATGTAATCTAAGCCATTTGTAGATTATACACAGAGGTGATCTTCTATGTGTTTAATAACTACGTGGAGAACTTAGATAATATGTAATTTGGTGGAGAGACTATTTTTAACTTTACTGAAGTTGGGTTACTTTCAGTATTCCCCAAGAGTCCCTCAGAAGTTATAACAGCGTGAGATCCATTATGTGAATGAAAAGCTGAATGTGTCAGTAGTATGTCCTGGGGAAAATTATAAAAATTGGAATATTCTGTAATATAAAGAAAACATTCTGCTTTCCTTACACATTCTCTGGGAAACCTAATTTCCAGGCTCTCAGGTCAAGCTATGTGGACAAAAGGAGAAATATTTAACACAGTGTCAGAATGAGAAGAATGAGCTACCACTTGCTACTGTGAGTGAGGGATACCCCTAACTCTTCTATGTGGATGCCTAAAAAAATGCAGCACATAGACTTTTTTAAAAAAAGAAATAGCTGGCACTTTATATAGGACTCTTGCTTGACATGAATTATTTGGAGAGTCAGAGATCAACATGTGAAGAATAAACTTATAGCTGTGTAACGAACTTCAGAGATGTTCCAGGGGTAGAGACATCCTATAGGAACTTCAAAACCCTTCATTGAGAAAGCTGATGATCTTTTTTCTTACTTATGAACATGCAAAAATATGTGTCTTACACAAACACTGGCACTCATTTGTACACGGACATCCACACTCTCCCTGTGGTGTATTTGCTTTTTATTTGCACATGCATATGAGTCTCATTAATGTTGATAACCCTCCACACATCCCTCCAGAAAATAATTTGAGAACTGTCTGTATTCAAACATGTTAAGAGATGAATATTTAAAATCTGTTTGGCACACTAAGTTTTGTTTTATGAAGACACAGACGTGGAAGAGAAAGATCAAAAGGAAAAAAAAAACACAGCAGAGATCATCACATCTGGATGGGGCCTGGTAGTGCGTTAATTAAATGTACTTACACCTAAGTCTTATCACATGCTCCGAGCGAGAGCTTACCTGCCCCCTTGAAGCTACAGCCTTATAGGCAGGCACCGGAGCCGTGTGTGAAAGCTGTCATCTCCGCTGCACTCTAGGGCTGTGTGTGCCTATAATCTACCCTGCTTCCTTTTGCTGAAGAGGCTTCTGCTATTTTGCTATACTGATATTCATGATACATGAAGTTGCCCCTTGAATTTATGATGATATGCATGGTCTTTGAAATGGGTGTGAAAAAGAATTAGTTCAAGAGGCTGGGAGATTCTCTGTTTTGTTTCTGGCTTACAGGTACAGTAAGAAAAACCTCTCTACTTTTCTCTTCATTCAGGTAACATCATTTGATGTCCTGAGCATAATAGGAGCTCCCCCTGGGTACAAACCCCAAGGCAGCCTTTTCAGGTGTCACCAAGTCAAGCAATTTTAACTTTGCAAAGTTTCTAAAGCCTGCATTAATTGCTTAGAGTCCTGTTAAATCAGCATGACTTGAAATTATTTCAGAATGCTGGGATTTAGGACAAGAGACAGCATGAAAGGAAGTCACTGTTTTCTAGGGTTTTCTTCTTCTTTGTGGAGTTTTTAAGTAGTATGATGCAATCTCTTATTAGTTTGCCTTTAAAAATAACTAAAGCAAACCCTAGCTACTTAGGAAAATCTGTTCAGCTGTGCACAGATATGTTCTACATGTCTCATTACCATTAACAGCCATGCATGGCTAAACCTCCCCCTACTGCACTGAACACTTACCCACTGGCTTTGTCAAGTGATGCCCAAGAGTTGATTTTACAAAGGAATTTCTTAACTACTTTGTGTGTTACGTACCACACCTATCTCGGAATATGCACAATATTTCTTGTGTGATTGACACCATTAATGATAACTGGTGTTCATTCCAGAAAAGAAAATCCAAAGTGCTTATATATGAAATCTGTCAGGGGAGAATAGGCCTACCTCTTGTCTTATCTCAATGACAAGCTACTTTTCCTTTTGTTATTCTAGTCTCTGCCTTTTATTATTATTTAATAATCAAATGCAAGGCATTTTGCTTTATTTCACTCCTTAGAAAAATTATAGAATACACAAAGATGAAAGTTAGACACCCACTATAATCCATAAGAGCTATAAGTTTTAAGAATCACATATACCCCTTGGATCTTGGGAGCCATTGGGGAGAATGCATAAGTTATTTTTCTCTGAGCTTCCTTAATTTTGCATGATTTAGACATCAGCGAGGGAGGCACTGCAGATGGGAAATGTTGGAAGGGTGGTTGACAAAGCAGTGGGGTCTAAGAAAAAGGGGACTAGCAGACTCTAGTCCCTAAGGAAGCAGATTTCCTGCATAGCTTTCCAGGAAGAATGCTTTCAGTGTGCCTCCCCCTGAGCAAAAGGCTGGGACCCTTTAGGCTTACACGACTCCCATCGGTGTTGGGTATATACATTTACAGCTGGTATTTTAAATAACCTCAATTTCTGTCTTTCTTTTTAAACTGGCTGCACTGCTCCTCTTGGATGTCAAGGTTTTCTTTTACTTGCTAAGTCTTCCCTGTGTAATCCAATGCTTCATTTCCTCCTAGAAAAATAAGATATTTGCATCAAATTCAACCTCTCAATAATAGCAAAGTCCTTCTTTGTAAAAGATACAGGATTAGTCCCTCCCATGAGGTCATCTGCACCATCTCCCTCTATTTCTTCTGGGTGATGAGGAGACCTTTACATCTCACCAAAAAGCACTAGTAAATAAGGAGTTAAAATGAAGGCAGGCTCACTGGTTTGCTGAGATCTGTCAGAGTCTGACTGGCTGGCTACATATCTGTCTCTGGAACAATAGGTACCTGTATTCTGCACGGACGGCTGGGCAGCGCTAGCACTCTGGAGAAGGTCTGCCTCTGTCTGCACTTCCCTGGTGAGAATCGCCAATGACAGTCCCACTTTTCAGTGGAGGAGAAAAAGCCTATCTGTCTACTCTCCTGATGAAGGACAGAGCTTTGATCATTTTTGTTCAAGCTTGACTTGGCCGGAGGTTTTAGCTTCTTAGTTTCAAGTCAGCAGTCTCTCCCTCTCTCTCTCTCTCTCTCTCTCTCTCTCTCTCTCTCTCTCTCTCTCTCTCTCTCTCAGTCTGTCTTTCTCTTGCTCTCTCTTACACACACACACCCTCCCTCTTGCTCCGGGCTTATTTTCTTTCTCCCTCCCTCCCTCTCCCATTTCCCCCTCCCAGGTTCTGTGCAGGCAGATGAGTGTCACAGCTGTAACTGAGGCACAGAGCAATAAACATAGCGAGCCAATTTCCAGGACGGCAAGAGGGGGCACCGGAGGTGACAACAATGACAAGCCCGTGCCGCTGACAAGTTTTAGGTAAGAAAATATATAAGCCTCGACGCTTGTATTTCTGCATCTTTGTGGCTGCAACATCGCGCTGGAAGGCGAATCTCTTGGTAGGGAATATTCCGCGAGGGCATCGTGCGCGCTGTCACTTGTCTACTTGCCCGTAAACCTGTGTTCTCGGGGCTTTGTGTTACTGGAATTATCATCAGAGGTGAGGTGTGAGCCGGGCTGGCGGAAGGGTGAGCTGCTTTTTATGTCTGTGTGGTGATATTTATCATGCTGTTTAAATGTATATATCTGGAAAAAATTCTGTTTGATGATAGTTAGTGATGTTTTGTGCAATTGGAAGCATATGGCCGGGTGGAATTCAAGCGATGCTCTTTCATTCTTAATTTGTAATTATTTTTACATTCAACTGTACTGAGGTCAGAGGGTTTTAAAAATTAATGAGATTCCCTGTAGAGTTCCAATAGTAATATCTACGTGAGCTGCCACAGAAAGATAAGATTAAGCTGGTATATTTATACCATAGATTTTGCAGCCTTAATTTGCACATACTCCTTTTGAAATAGAGGGAATGTACAATAGTTCATGGGAATCGATGTGATTTGGGAGGTGAGTCCTTAATTTTTTTTAATGACCAGGAGACACTGAGTCTACATCAGACTGCCCAGGGTGAACACTTTGTGTGGAAAGATGACTAAAACTTCATAGGTATCATTGTTATGACAATGGAGAATATCCTCTACTTTCGAGGAAATGACAGTGAGTAAGCCACATGCTAAAACAATCTGGAAATGCACTTTCATTTTAAGTAATATAAAAAAAAAATCTCGGCTTGTATTTTGGGTGAAAAATTGCTCTCATGAACAAAGAAGCAAGGTAAACATAGATGAGAGTTCTTTGTCATAAAACTGAGTCTGGGGCTTGCATTTAGGAGGTTAAGTCTTTTTTACATCCTCAGTGCTCCACAAAGGGAGTCTAGTAGGATGAGTTCCAGGCATTTAAAAATGTACCGAAAACTTTCATTTCCCACTGTTGTAAGACATTGTTTATGTTCCTGATACTACACATTGTTTAAATGAGGGGGACTGGAAAGCAGTCTGAGTATACAGTAATCGGGGCTAAAGATGGTTTTTTTCTGGCTTCCCCATTTACAAGCCCCATTTGGAGCTTCCTGTGATATATTGTTATGTAAATACTGGGCAGCCCGGGAAAGCAGTACTATGGAGATTCAATGTACTTTGAAAGTTGTTCATTATAGCAGGGATGAATGTTGTTTATTTGCTGCAATTCGAAGGCTGGAAATGACTTTTTCATTGTGGTACCTTTTGTCATGGGTGCAGGGTGATCTAATCTTTTTAATTTTGGCTTTCACACCAGTGGAGATGAAAAGAGATCTGAACTCATTTATCGGTTGCTAGGTCCTTCTGGAGGCCCAAGTTCTGTTCCTGGTTGCTATGGCCAGTCTGACCTCAATCTCTGTGGTTTTGGGGACTTAAGCTGTCTTTTTCTTTTTTTGTAAATTGAGAAGCATGTACCTTGATTTATGTCCAAAATCGTGGCTAAAAGTCTTTGTCTGCGAGTGATAAATGGTGCCGAACAATTCACCAGTTCTTCCAAGTAAACACTGCTGTCCCCCTAAAAATATGTTTTGTTCTGAGTTAATGGTATGGAACAAGGCGTTCTCTACAAGCAGCTATCTTCCATGGTGCAGGGCCACTGAAACTTGGGGCAAAGCGGAGGAAATTGGCTTTCATTTTCTTGTGCATTAGCATTTCATTGGGGATTCGCGTGCTGCTGCGGTTCTAGGTGGGCTGAGGGTGGTAGGGTAAGCCTTTCCTTTCCTTACCTTCTCTCTGACAGGGCTGCCTTGGGAGTCAGCCCTCATCTGATGCCTGCCCTGGACTGAAGGGAGCGAGAGGTCAGGAGTCAGGAGTGGTCTCCTTGAAGGCGCTGCCTCTGCCTCACCAAGCGCTAGGGCACCATCAGGTAGCAGTACTGGCACTAGGTTACAGGCAACCCTTGTCATCTCCAGGCTGGGCTGGCTGGTGGAAGGAAAGTTGTGTCCAATACTGTCCACCCCCAGGAATGCTGTGTGTGTGTGCTACTTCACGACCCCCGGACCTCCTCCCATGCTAGACCCTTGTTAGTGAGGAGCCGCGGTGATTAAGGGCTGTGGAGGACACAGGCCGGCTCAGCAGATGAGCCCTAATACATTTCCCATCCCCTTAAAAACTGCTAATTGATGGATGTTGCAGGGAACATACAATTGCTAATAAGATGATGATGACAAAATAGGTATCAGGAAAGGCATTTATTGCTTATAAGCACCAAGTGCGGCTTTGTAGGGTAGCTCTTTTTAAGTAATATGCTAATGATTTTTATTCTAAATCGGCCAGCACTGAGTATCTTCAGAACACTGGGAGCCATAAGAAGTGACACCCTCTTCGAATTGAAAGGTAAAAATTCAACATTTTTGAAGGTGCAATCTTCAGACTGTTTCATGTATGCCTTGCTAGTACCATTAGAAAACTGCTTCCTAAATGTGACTATTAAAATGTGAATTATTTTAATATAAAAGGTATAAGTAGAACAACTGAGAGAATTTTATTGTTAAGTCTTTTGCAAAAGATTTGCTACCTTTTGTTAACAAAATGCGATCAGATAGTTCACGTGTTTTTTTCTCAGCCTTTACAATAAACAGCTTCTTTTTATTTCCTTTGAGAAAATGATCATTTGGGAAATTAATAGGAATAATCTTTATTTTATGTAGATTTGATTCCCAGCACCAGTAAATTACAAGCCAGGCTTAGGTGATGTCAAAGGTCACTTTCACCTTAAAAATTCTTAATAAAGTGCTAATTTTCGGGAAGAATTGCCTAATGGTGTCTTTATTATTATAATTTCACTTGTTTGGCTGATGCCTAGCTTTCTTTAGTTGAGCAACAATCAAAAGTTCTATGTTCCTCTGTGCAAGTAATAACTGTGACTGGAATTAATGTTCAAATAATTCTTTATTTAAAGATTTTTCTTAGACTGATACATTAGGGCTTTGTGAACTGAGGGTTTGTGGAGTTTGCTGGGCATTCTTCCTTCAGATCTTCTTGAAGGTAATATTTGCTGAGCGGTTCATTTAACAAGAAAGATTTAATTCTAGGTATCCGAAGACAAATACTCCTTGGTATGTATCTATGTATGTATATGAACATATTTTAATAGAAGATGTCTTCTAAATTTCACATCTTGTTTTGCTCAGCTGTTATTTCAAAGGACTTAAGCTCATATTGGCTAGCATTCCATTTCTCGCAATGATTAAATTCACTCTGAAGAATCTGGGGAAAAGGCCTGTAATGACATTTTGATGACTTTCATTTTAAGGTGTAATAGAAATTGAGTAAAATATTTTAATAGCTATTCTCTTAATATCTTATTCAAAATACAATGTTTTTATTGCTCATTCTAGCTTACAGTTTTCTAGTGCTAATAATGGTGCCTGGTAATTGTTTCTTGTATGGAAGTCATTTTCTCCTTATGTAAAAGTTATTTCAGAAAAGTCTTCGGGCATTTGTCTCAGCTCGAATAACTGCATTTAATTCTTGAGATGAAACAGTATTTCCAGGTTGCCTCTCCTCTAATTTGGTGTAGCATTTCCTGAGGATAATTAGTTGTTTCTTAAAGAAAGGACTACCTGAGATGAAGAGCTGTAGTTTAAAAAGGAAATCCAAAATGGTATGCAACTGAGAGAAGCTGAGGAAATGGAAGGAATAAATACCAAGTGCTATCACCAAAGTGATTGTACCTTGCTTTCCATATGTAATGTGTATTTTAAAATTTAAGATTGGACTGAGTAATAATGAACAAACCCTGCATGTAAATGTACAGTTGTGGTATCTATTTGTATTGAATAAAAGTACAGGCAGATATACTTGCTGTGATTGTACCTAATGTTACCAGAACTGACACTGTACCTCAGTTCTTTCGGGAGATGTACACACAAGTAAAGCTAATCACAGCTTTTGAAGAATAAAATCTTTTGGGAACTGGAGTTGTGACATATTAAATCAATTTTCATGTAAGTCAAAATGAAATTCTTACATCAGTTTTCTATGCAAGTTACACAAAGCCAGTAGCTTCCAAAGTGCATTGTTCAAAATACTAATTAGAAAAATATTTTATAGTTTCAAATAATTAAAGCAAGTATTTAAGGTCAGAATACAATATCAGTGAATTAGCATGCCATTACTGCAATCTTTTCTAAAAATAAAATTAAGCTCATGTATTTGATTATTCTCTTCTGATATTTGAAAATATTCCTGAAGTTTGCTTTATTTTTGTAGTGAATATACCTTTCCAAATATTACCATGGAGCAAGTGGTGACTGATAATTTATTTCTGCCTACTATAATTTTGGTTTTGTCTTTTGGGTATGCCATATTCTTTTTCTGTCACCTAGAAAATTGTACTGACGTTAAAGCTGCCTCTCTGTCCTATTTGTCTGAGTGTGGGAGGGAACCTCAAAACTTATTTTATTAGAAATTTTGTGGGAAGCCCTGAGATACTGAATATTATTTGAGAGATTATTAGTAGGTGCATTTTTCTAGTGCAGCAGGTTCCTTGTATAATTAGTAAAGCCTTTGCTTCAGTGGTCTTTGCTTATTTTCCACAACTTTGTCCAGGGCATTTATTGTAGAGTTAACTTGCAGGGGCGGGGCTTTCTGAGATAGCTAGCAAAGGTATCACCCCAAGTAGCTGTTCCAACATGTTGCAAAGGGTACAAGGTCATATTTTTTCTAGAGGTTTCATATTTAATCCATCTTTGCAATCTAACAGCACATTTTAATTTGCACTGCCATCATTTGGGTAGCTTTTGTTTAAATGATACCAGAACAGTTGAAGAAATAAGAGTTGTGTTAAAAATCTGACACCTTTGTGTCACTCACTAATAATTATTCAGACTTTTGCATATATGTGAAAATGGTATTTATTTAATGATGCTTACGATCTCTTTTCATAGAGATGGCCTGTGTATACTTATAATGACCTTGAATCCATCTGAAGTTTGTTAGACTTAATGATTCTCTTACTACACCAGTCTATAGAACTTTTTATATCCTTAATAATAACTATAAGCCATATATTTATGTCCTTAGTGTTTCTTGACATTATTTAGCCACAGTATACTTCTGTTGTATAAATCCTTGAATTTTTTGTATTTTTCTGACAATTGAGTTCACAGTTAAAACACAAATACTGAAATATACCATTAGAATTGTGTTCCCTTAAAGGCAGAAACATAAAGTCACACTCAGTGGTCGGAACATATGGCATGTAGTTAATTATAACAGCCTTAAGATTTTTAACATAGTTTACTGAAGATGTCTTTAAAATATTGGATTTCCAGGAAGTATTTGAAGAATTCAATTTGCTAGATAGAAAATTGAAACAGAAATCAAATACCTTATTTTTAAAAAATGTCCTCCTATATGAATTTAGAAATTGTTTATTCATTTAATAAACAATTATTCAGTGCCTGCTGTGTACCAGAAAGGATTCGTGTGGCTTAACAGTCACTGTGAATTCAGTATCCAGTATTATTTGCCTGATTTTGCATGTCATAGATATTTCACTCGTTGTACATACATCATCACCCAATCACTTCCTAATATGGTCATTTTGGATCTTACATTTCTCTTGTGCACTCTTTAAAAGGATTAAAATTATATATATATATATATATATATATGTATATATATATATAAATTTATATATATATCAGCTTACAAGAATATGTAGAATCAGATAGCCAAAACATGCTTTAAAAAGTTATGTTACTGAAATGTATTTAAATATGTTGTCTAAATATAACCCTTTTGCCTCCATTTTTCAGGCCCACAAGGCAGACATTAAGTAGGTTGTCCCGTTTTTAACTCTTCCTTCCAGTGCTTCTCAAACTGTTTAAAGGATTTCTAGTTACCATTATCAGTAGCTAACACTTCTTTTCTACATACCGATGTGCTAAGCCCTTTGTGGTTTTTTTCTAATTGCATCTTCTCAGTCACCTTATCAGAAAGGTGACACCACTGTCCCATTTGTAGATGAGGAAACTGAGAAAAGTTTGCAAAGTTCAGTAACTTCCTCAAAGTCACAAAACTAGTAAGTAGCAATCTTAAGTACTGTAGGTTCTATTAATTTTCTAGCCATTCAATAAATGTTACTGATCCTCTGTGTTATTCTAGGTTTGCTCCAGAAGCTCAATATGAAGCTGTGGCTGTAACAGGCTTTAAAGCCCATAGCCTTACTGCCCATTAGAATCAAGGTGCATCTTAACTACTGGGATACTTTCACTATGTTATTCCCCTCTGCACCCTGGGATTCTCAGGGCCAATAAACTGCAATTATTAAATGTCAGACCTTTTTAGATCTTTTATCATTTGAGCTCACTCTCTATAACTGCACCATTGCCTGTTACTAAATGCGAATTGTACACTGGAAGGCTGATTTTGTCACTGCCGCCACGAAGTTCGTTTTGGATTTTCTTGGATGATTACTGTACTAGAAACAATTTTGTCCTGACTTTCTCAAAGTCTCTATGCTCGGGTGGTCTGAGTAAAAGAAAGCTTGTCTTTGAAACAAAATCCTAAACATTCTTTTATTTGCATGGATCATTTGATCCATGACATTTGCAATAACTAAGGCAGTTGGAGGCTAGATGTAGCATCCCACATTGTTGTGTCTGCATTTGTGAATGTGTCCAGCTGGCAGGTTGGCATGGAGCTTCGGGGACCCACAGTGAAATAAAGCCAGGAAGAAAAAGGGGTTAAGACTGGCAGGTTTGGGATCAGAGCCCTGCTGCCTAGCACAGTGCCTGGCCCTAGGATATACAGTTAGCACATACTGGAGACAGGAAGTGGGGAAAAGGGGGAAGAAGGAAGGAGAGGAGTCTCACTGTAGGAAGTTTGCAGGGAAACAGGAAATAATACTCCTAAATGCATAACCCAAGGCCTTTAAAAATACTCATATTCAGATGAGAGATCTTACAATGGAATATGTAGGTACATATAGTAATCTTTACTTTCAAGTCTGTTTTTGCTTTTTGATAGAGTAAGTTGTCACTTGATAGAAAAGATGTCCCTTTTGCCAACGTCCACACATTTTTTTGAAATGAAGTGAACTTTTGGTGTTTTGAAAAACAAGTGCAATGGTGTTCATTCAGGTCCACAATCTAACAGGCACCAAGTTAGCTTCCCCCCAAGCCGATGTCCTTTTCCACTATAAAGTTCTGTTAGTTAATGCTACATGTTGGAATTTTATCAAGAAAAACCAAATTCAACCTTCACATATGTAGTGTGAGTCTCCTCTGTTACTAAGCAGCTTTCAAGGTTAATTTTATTTGGTTTTTTTGGTTGTACTAAGAATTGTAGTCTTCAAATTGCAAGATAGATAGATAGAAGATGATAGATAGATATTACAGTCAGGTATTTTCTCATGGGCTCTCAGAGCAAGTTACTAAGGCTCAGAGTTTACTGCATGTAGAGATCCAAGCGGTTATTTCTTAAAGCAACTACTACATAATGACTTCTATTTATAGCTTGTTTCAGTATTGGTAAGAACGGGATCTGCAAATGTAGGAATGAATACAGGGCTTACTTTAAGGAGATATCACTATTACTTTTCATACATGTAGGGAGATTTAATTTTTCTGAGTTAGGCAAGCTGCAAAAGTTGTTTCCTAAACCAGTGAATGTAACAGGTGTGTGTGTGCTCTCTAACTTTGGGGGGTTGAGGCCACTGGGGCTGCTCTGTTCGTTGCGAATTCCTGCTTGTCAGTTGAGCTTGAGTGAGGATGAGGCTTCGGCCACAAGGCTTGGAACCATCCTGCTATAAGAAACAAGATCTCGTTCCACATTCTATATTGTAAAAGCAGCAGCTGAGTGGCTCATGTGAGTTCCCAAACTGAATTGTGCTCCAAATGCTTGTCTCATGCTGTGTTGATGTGGGTGAAATGCAGAGGACGAGCTTGTCTCCCCTTTCACCCTAACTTTCCATGGTCCTTTCATTTTGACACTAATTTCAGGCATGAACCTTGGCACTCAGCTACAGTGCGTAATTGTTGGTATCTCACTGCCACCTGGGTGCACAATGGAGAGCAGCAAATGGAGAACAATATGTAGCCCTTGTGATTTGCCGTAAGAACACGCCACATGCAGTTGGAAAGGGAAATATTTAATCAGCCAGTTTTTTCAGTGCAATCGCAATCAGTTAAGTTGGTGGAGGATTTTCCTCATCTGAATTAACTGGATGCTGTCTCTTTGTAAAGATAAAACCTTTCCTTCCCTCCTCAGTTGACATTAATATACATTTGGGGGCATTGCCTATTAATCTGATGTACAGCTGTGTTCATCTGAATTCACATTGTATAATAACTTGAATGTACAAGGAAGATACTTATAAATATGCTAAGTTAATAATGCATTTTGACCAAAAGATTAAAAAGGCAAAAAGTTTCTGGAGCCCTGTGTTTTGTTAGTTGGCTGGGGACTTCATGTGTAAAAGCTGTAAGTGACGCACGAATAATACCATTCCATTTTTAGACATGCTGTATGATGATTCTGTTGATCTTCAAAAGAAATTCCATTTGGTGACATTTACAAAAATAGTTTCTTGTTAGCAGCTTTTAATTTTAATTAAAAAAAAAAATATTGAGAATGGCCAACGGTTCCCGTGACAAGGAAGTGAGCCAGGAGGTGTACCAAACACAACGAAAGTGAGGGGCGGGTGGTGTTCCTATCAGGTGGTGCTTTTACTCAGTCCAAGGAGATAGTTTTGACAAGTAGGGAAGCAATATAGCATGGGATGATCTGGATAAGCAGGCACTGTCTTTTAAAGATTGAGGCTTTTTAAAATTTTTATTTTATTTTTTAGCCTGGTACTTTCAAAGCACTAGAAATAGTTGAACCCAGAGTTTGGGAGAATTCACATTAATTCTGATGGTTCAATGCCTTGAAGTTTAATCCACTTGATTTCCCCCAGCTACTCACTGGATTTCTAATATTTATGAACACATTAAGCTTTTCCTGTCATTTATCACTTTAAATGTATTATTATTATTTTTTGGTTTATGCAAATATAGTTAGACATGTGATTAGAGGTGACCCTAAATTTCTGGTTCTTTCCCGTGAGTCAAAAAAAAAAATTCTTTGGAGATAGGATATCTTTATGTGGTTCAGGCTGGCCTTGAACTTATTATGTAGCACATACTGGCCTTGAACTCACAGCGATCCTCCTGCTTCAGCCTCCCAAGTGTTAGGATTACAAGCATGCATCACCACGTGAAGCAAAAAGAAATATTTTAAAGAGTCCAGAAATTTTATATAGCCCAAGGAATTTTATTTTTTCCACCTCAGGTTGGATAAAACTTGGTATAGTGTATTTCTGCAACTGATACATCTTTGACCTGATATTGATGATGATGTCACAAATTTGGAAAGATTTACAGTCACTCATTCCCTTAGTTATTACAGTGTCCCCTACTCCAGCTTATTTATCTGACCAATGTTGCTAAGGCCCTGTAAAGAATTTTATAAAGAGATAGTGTGATCCTTTCCTCTTCAACGATAGTATAAATGAAGAGAGAAAAAGAACCATAAAGAACTAATTGGATAATATAGTGAAATTACTCCCAGCAATGATCTTCTGTACTGTGAAGGGAACAATTATTTCCTCACAGGTAGAGAGCAATATGAACAATCCAATATAGCTTTTAGGCTGCAAATGTTAGTCCAGATTATTTGTTATAAGAGCAATAATAAGAATATTTGGAATAAAGGCTAGTTCTTCAAGATGGACCTCGGGATTTTCAGTTGATTTCATTAGCAAAGCCACAAGATTTTTATTCCATGAGAACTTTTAGAAAATTTAGCTCTGTTATAATTAAACAATAAAAACTTACAAGGACCTTTCTTTATTAAAGATTGTAACAAAATGTCAGTGGATCTGTGCTGGACCTGGAGGGTTAGTGGAATTTATTGTCTCCCTATTTATGCTTCTTGATATTCTCCTAAAATTTGTACATTAATATAAAGATAAATGGTTTTAAAATAGTTAACACTGTTGCTTATGCATCTATCTTTTGAAGTGCTTCAGTTTCCTTATTATGTTTAGAAGATCAACTAGTACACTCTATGTGTTAGAAAAGGGTTCAAGCTTTAATATGCAGGGTCTGGGTGTGGTAATCCCAGCACTTGGGAGGCTGAGGCAGGAGCTTTACCGTGAGTTTGAGGCCAACCTGGGCTATATAGTGAGTTTAAGGCCAGCCTGAACTACCTAGTATGACCCTAGCTTAAAAACAAAAACTTTGTTCATGGATATGTAAAGCCCATACTTCATTCACTGGCAAAAAACCACAAAATTACACCACTTACCCACACAGACAAAAAACATCATTCCAAATAAATCTAACATTAAGCCAGGAGCTTTGGGATTGATTCAGTTCTCATTTTTTATCTTGAATATAACATTTTAGGTTTATAAGGAAGAACAGTAATTTTGTAGGCATGTCTTTAACACCATTTTCTAAGAAAGCCAGACTTTAACTGGCCAAAAATATTTGAAATTTCACTTCAAAGGTCTTAAACTTTTGCCTTTAGCAAAAGCCCAGTAGTGACTTAGTCCTTCTCTTTTTTTACGTCTGTGTTTTGTAGAAAGCAGAGCTTTGGCTATTGCTGTCCGCTCTACCCAGAGAGGGAAGAACTGGGTAGAAAAATGCATATGCACCCTTACCTGACATCTCCTATGGGCAGCTGTGGCATTCTCTAAGCAGGGAAGGATAGATGTCCCCTCTATGAGGACAGGGAGAGGGCGAGACAAAGGACTAAGTGACCTGAGGGTGTATCCTATTACACGCAAGGCCTTGCCCTAGACACTTCTTGGAAAGAATCAGGAAGACACTTCCTGGGTCCACTTGGAGAACAGGTGGCAGCATCCTTTTTAGGATGTGGCACTGTTGGTGCTCAGTGTCTTTGGGAAGCAGAACTTCCCATCCACCCACCTGAGCAAGTAGTGACAGCACATTCAGGAGGCAGCTGTTCCCTGAACTGCCTTTGCCCCTCCAATGTAAGGAGAGCCCCTCATTGCTGTCTGTCCTGAGCTGCACTACCGTGGACAGTCTTTGCAGAAGGCACCTCTGGGCTCCAAACAGGGTGAGAGGGATGGGTGGAAAATTCAATGGGATTCCTGTCTCTGGCCTCCCACCCCTCACCCAGTGACGTGGAACAGAAGGAAAGGAGGTTAAACAACACCGTTTCTGACCTGTCTCTCACAATGCACACTCAGGCTTCCACTGTTTGCAGAAAAGAGAAACAAAAACAAAAAACAAAAAAACAAAAACCCTGAGAAGGTAAAAGTATTAAACATTGGAGAGTGTGGTCTGTAATCAAATGTGTAAGTCAGAAGAGATGAAAAATATTTGGGGGAAAATAAATATTTTTGAATTACACCTTCATCTCTTTGCAGTTTTCCTTTCACCTGCTGGATCATGCTGCCCAGCCTCTCTTTCAAATTCAGCATTAGTTTGGTTCGGAAGTGAATGCGTTTTAGAGAAGCTTCCCGGCATCCTTTGCTCTCAGGGATGGTCCACCTCTTTGGTACATCTCCAGTGTGCTTATTCATAACAATTTAACTTGAGCATAAATTATTCACCACTGTGGAGGTCTTTACACCAATAATGTAACCAAAATGTTTTGAATAATGGTGCTTTTAAATGGTACTTCCTAGGCTTCATCTTGAAATATTTAAATATAAAATCCAGGTTATAGCCCTACAGCCTTGTCCAGAGGGCACAGAGCCATTTTCTTGGATCTCTGGTGAATTCATTTCTCCTCAGTATTTAATGAGTTTCAGATTTTCAGGTGCATGTTGATTTGTCTAGGCTACATTGACTCGTCCTGGTTTGTGAGATTTTTACATTGGAGTTTTGCACCCTGTGATTTGAGGGTCTGCAATGAAATTTGAGAGTCTATTATTCTGAGAGCTGAGTGCACGCTCTGAAGAGAGGGTCATTAGAATACAGGCATCCTTGTATGATGACATTTGAGGATCTTCTCAGCTGATATTTCCTTTTCTTGTTCACTTTGAGGCTCAGAAGCAGCAATCTTTATAGCAAGAAGGATATAGGATCTAGAATCAAACCAAATTATATTAAAATCTCAGCCCTACTATAGTTTTTTTTCAGATAGAGTTTTAATACATAGTTGAGGCTGGTCTTGAACTCTCTATGTACTCCATCTAGGCTGGCCTCAAACTTGCAGCAATCCTCCTGCCTCAGCCTGTTGAGTGCTAGGATTGCAGGTGTGCACCCCCATGTTTGGCTCTCGGCCCTACTATTACTATGGGTAAAATACCTCATATATTTGAAACATATTTTCTTCTTTTGAGGCAAAGACCCTAATATCTCTAATATTTTGGGGCTATTTCCCATATGTCAGGCATCAAAACCACTACTATGATAAGGGAATTTTTAATATTATCTACCATTTACGATAGAGGTCTGGAGCACTAAAGAAAACTTACTTCCATATACTTAAGTACTACTGGTTAAGGAGTGAGTCCTTGTATGTTTTGGTTCTTTTATTTCAATATAATTTGTTCTTAGGAAAGGACTTATAGGATCCAAAGACATGTACATAATGAAGTTAGTTTCCAAAGCATCATTTAGCTTAGCCTTGGAGGAAGGGATTAGAATAATGCCACAGTGTTAATACTGTAGTATAAAAGTGTATCTCACCTAGGATGTCACACTACATACTGATGCTGTTTGTGAGTGTGCTTTGTAAGTGGTTGTGGGGGGCTCTATGCTGTCAGAGTTGCTTTGTGCTTTTCTCTTTGAAGCTGTGATAGCACTCTCAACCTGTTGCATAACTCCTTGTCAGTAAAGATTCAGGATAAACACTTGTTTTATGGAACTGAATGCTGATCTACAAGGAATGTTTTATACTTAAGATGAGAAGTGGATGCCATTTGCAGAAGAACTTCACATTTTCAGGGAGTGGTTTTATTGCTTTAAAGAATTTTCTGTTTGTTATCTGTAGGACTCTTGATAATGAAAAAGAAACATAAGAATGATTTACTTGGAAGTAAAAATCTTCCTACTATTGTGGCTTTAGCTGCTGCCCATTCCCAGGACTTTGCTAACTTTACCTTCTGGTGCTACCTCATCTGCAGGCTCCTGAGGTCTGTGGGATGCCCGTGTGTATAGAAACTCGGAAATGGCACAGTCCCTTTGGTTAAGAATAACATGTCAGGGTTTTTTTTTTTTTTTCTGTCTTTTGTGTGTTCTCTGGAGCTCACCCATGCATGATGTTCCAGTTGACTTCAAAGGCAAGTCTCTGGTCGGATTAGCTCCACAGCACAGACAGCAAGGTAAGAAACAGGCTTAGTGCCTTCAGGACTCACTGGGAAGCAGACGGAGCCAGTCTGTGTGGTTGTGGTTACCATGATGATTTGGCCAATTATGTCCTCATGGGAGAGCAGGCAAATTTGCATAATACTTTCTAGTTCACTGTCAGTACTAGATTTTCCACATTTTAAAAACTATGACTGGCCACTACCCCAAAAGATTGGCTTACAGCATAATTCTTACACTTGAGAAGTTTAAAATCTAATAAAGGAGATAGAAACATAATAAATTTAGAGCAAGAAAATACTCCTGAAGTTACGAAGGCATGAAACATTCAAGTCACAGGGGAATGTTAAGTAATGAAGGGAAGATGGAGTCCAGAACAGTTGAGAAATTACAACTAAGGGGTATTTGGCTTCCAGATGTTTCCAGGAAAGTTGACTTCTTACAGAAGACTAGATGGGTATTGCTGAGGGAGCAGAGGGAGAAGACGGGGTGATTTGAAGACTTTCATACAGATTCAGAAGACACTGGGGGAGTAGGTTTAAAATGAAAGAGGAGTGGTTGGATGCTGTGGGCACTGAGATGATTTGCCTGAGAATGGCTCACCAGAGAGGGGTAAGGAATGAAGCAGGTGTAGAGGAGTGAGGTGCCACGTGCACTGGGAAGTCAGCGAAGCTCTTGTAAACTACCGGTGTGTGAACCAAAGGGGGAAGTAGAGGAGATGATGGCTATGGGAACCACCAGCAAAAAGGCTGGACTTTGATGCTAGGCTTAGTTATGAAGACTGAGAGCCTTAGAAAAGCAGGTGAAGAGTCTTAACTTTAAATATTAGAGCACCAGATAAGAGAGGCCCCAAGAAGCCAGGTCAGAGAGATCAGCAAGTGTGGAATTTAGATGGTAGAAAGCAATGCAATACAAAGGGTGGTGAATTCAGTCCTTGTGAGAGACATAACCACGCAAAACAAAAGACAACAACAAAATCTGTACCTTAGAAGGAGCATTCAGAAGCGGTAAAGGATAGACAGGAATTAAAATTTGTTTGAAATTCCTGCTTCTCTGATGAAAATCTTACTCTTAGAACAAGGCTAAGTCATAACAAAGCGAGTCCCTTGCAAATCCTAGGAAGGGGACCAGACGCACTCACTGGCGTGTTTTCTCTTGTCTCTGGAATAAAGAAGAAAAAAAAGAAGGATATTTCTTTGCTACTTCATTTATTCCACTTTATCTCCAAGACCTCAAGTATGCGTTAGTTAAATTTATACAAAGCTAAAGCACTTTTTAATTTTCTACCTCCCTCATTTCCCATCCCCCACGGACTCCAAAGTTCTTTGAGGTCCTTTATTCAGCATTGTCTAGGGAGACGCTACAGAGAGAAACTGCTGCCTGTATAGCAACCAAGCGCACAGATTTTGTATTACTGAGCCTCAGATTGAATCTCCACTGTGGTTATGTTCTGCTAGTGAATAGAGCAGAAACATAAATGAATCATTTGTCTCCAGAAATTGTCATTCTGAAGTTGCTTTTGGAGACGCTGGCATGTGTACTAAGGCTGGAAAAATCCTGCTTTGATTTGTCATCAAATCCTTGGTATGGGACTTTGAAAGCAAAGGAAAATATTGTGCGATTCAAATAAGCTTTTCATTTGAAAAAAAGAAAAAGCCGATGTGGAGAGCTATCTTTTCTAATTATTATCAGTAGGTGTTTCTCTCCTAAGGTATATGCCATAATTTTATGACCTAGGAACTGCTTATATTTTCTTCAGCTGCCACAAAACATATTTTGACTTAATTTCCTAAATGTCAGCGTATGGAACGGTTATTTATCACAGTTGTCTCTCAGCTGGAAATTCCGCAAGAGGAAACCGTGGAGTGGAAGCACCTGGTTTCAGTTATAAGGAAGACAACTCAGAAGAACTTGTTTAAAGTCAGGTGGTTAGGTGGGGACAGAGCCAGGAAAACTCAAATAACTACGCATACCCAAGTGAGCCTCTTTCAGCTACACTGCAGTGGCCTTTCCCAGTGTAGAAAATCCTAAGCTGCACAAAGGTACTGGTGCCCATAATTGCCAGGCACCCGTAAATCAGAACTTATGTTTGATGTCTTACAATGTGCTTATCTTATAATGTGTGTATATCTCAAAAGCATTACTAGAAAGTACAATAAGAGATAGGCAGGGCTTAAACAGGAAAGAAAAAAGAGACTTTCAGAAGATAGCAGTTACTTAAGAAATCTTTGTCTGATTTCCTTAAGAAGTTTAATAAGAAAATGATGAATCTGAGTCCATCTTGTTCCATGTTTTGTTTGCTCAAGAGGCTGCCATTCTACAACCAGAGCAAATTGCCCAGAAATCTCCTCAAATGTGAATGGACAGGGAAAAGGAAGGACAAAGTGACAAGGAAAGGGGAGGGGTCAGCCCCTGCAGAAGCTGGGCTGCAGTCGGGCTCTGATGGTCACTGGCTAACTGGACGCTCCCATTTCTCCTGTCCTGAGCATCGGCTTCTGGATCCTGGTTGCTCTCCATCCTCTGATCTCTGTCCTCCTCGTCTCATTCAAACCTCTCAAGAACTTGATGTGGGCATCGTTCGGGTGTTTCTTTGTCTCTGCCTTATGGTTCCCACCATCTACTGCTTGTTTTTTTTTTTTTTTTTTTTTATTT
>PVLD010002372.1:0-102539 GCA_004027595.1 Dinomys branickii | reverse complement strand
GACTCATGCTCCGCCCCCGAGTTCATCCTCAGGTTCTTTTTGTCTTTCCTCCTCCCACCCCTCCTCACACTGTCGTATCATTCAGGGTCATCTGCAACCACTTATTAATTTTATGTGAAGCTCAAGTCCCTTTCCTGTAATTCTGACTCAAGCAGCACGTTGCTTGCCTGTTCACCAGGCACCTTCCTACACAGCGCAGGGACACTAACCTCATCATGGCACCCCTGCTCTCATGCTGTGCTGTCTTGTTTTGTGACATCACTGTCTGCTCATTCACCAGAACCAGAAGCTCCAGAGTTATTTTGAGTCCTCTTCGCTCCCACTTTTGTTCACTTGCACATCAAGCCTATTATCAGAACCTGCTAGTGTTTTGTCATAAACATTTCTTGTATTCACCTATAATGGTCTTTATAATTACTATTGTTGTAGTTCAGAATTGTGGCCACCAGGAATGGTTCATTTCCTGCTTGGACATCACTACTTACTGGCCTTTCTTCTCTCCTCCTTGTCAGCTTCCAATGCACCCACTGTACATCCCAAAGCAGACCTGCTGCTTGCAAGTTTAAATTCCTCTAGTATTTCCCCACCCTGACAGATCTAGATAGTCCCAACCTACATTCTACTTTAAATCCAGTGCTTTCTGCCACACTAGCTTCTCCTCAAGTACTTCCTGTCTTCAGTTTTGCTCTCCCCTGATCTGCAACAGCTCAGGATTCTACACATCCAGTGTATCCTGTCTTTGTGTTCAGAGTCCACATTTATTCCAGCTCACATCTCCCCCTCCCAGGATTCACTGCTAGTCTTTCTTTAGTCAAAACAAGTATGGCACCTTCTCCCAAGATCTTTCTTTTGTGTGTTTTATCTCCATCCTTGTTTCAGGTATTCTGAACCATATCAGTATCTTGTGTATAATCTAGTAGCTGCATTAACTGCACGGTTTTCCAATTTGTGTTTATGGGAGCTATGCAGTCTGTTGATAGCTCTTTGCAATGTATTTCTTTCCACTACTTTCAGGCTTCTTTGAAAAATTATTTGGCACAGAACTGGAAAGGTCTTTTATTGTTCCAATGATGAAAATTGAGTTATGCAGGTAGATAGATAGATAGACCCTTTAATTTTAGCTTTCATTCCTTCTGAGGTATAGTAACTGCCTCATAGATTTCAAGGTATCTTTATTTTGTCTTTTCTTCTAGCAGGCACATTTTATCTATATTTCACCCCCAAAGAAGGTAAAATTTAATAAGTTATTGGCTTGTACAGAGCATCGCAGTATAAAAGTCTCACAAATGTAAAGGTGTCACAAGTATCTATTTTCTCAATTTCTAGATCATTTCTTTTACTGTCTTAGGGTATGGCTTCTCTGTGCTTTCTTTTCTTTTCCTTTTTTTTTTGGGGGGGGCAGGATCTCACTATATGGTTCAGGCTGGCCTCAAACTTACTGTGTAGCCCATGCTGGCCTCTAACTCACACGATCTCCCTGCTTCAGCTTCCCAAGTGCTAGGATTGCAGGTGTGCTCTCTGTGATTTTATTTATTTATTTATTTATTTATTTATTTATTTAGGTGGTGCTGGGGATTGAACTCAGGACCTTGAGCTTGCCAGGCAGGCACTTATGCCACTGAGCTATATCTCCTGCCCTCTCTGTGATTTTTAAATATATATTTTGTGACACTCTTACTCAGTCACATACCTAAGACATGGATTTTCCACAGTGACCAGTTACTGTGCAGAGAAAGGCTTTTAAAAACTGTATTTATCCACATTTCAGAAATGCATATATTTTTTCATATCAAGATGTAGCACACTAAGCTTTGCTGTCCCAAAAATTCTACACATGCTATTTTCTTGGGGAGAAAACTGAGGTTTATTTTTTGTTAATGAAATGCTAAGCAAGCCTAGCCAACTTGCCAGGCAGAATTAAATCAGAGCGTCTTTGGCAGTAGGCTACATTACTATATCCATGCAAATGTTTTTGCAAAAATTTAGCTTAAGCAATTTTTAATTTTTTGGCCACTTTCTTTTCAGGATAAATTTGAGCCACGCAGACATTGGAGAAACACTCACAATATGAGAAACACTTTTAAAGACCATTCAGTAAGATCCATTGGGTTCACATTAGTGGGCTCTGGCCTATTTTCTTTTTTTGCACACCTAACACAAAAGTTGAGTCTTTGGCAAACATGGACACAAATGAATTGGCAGAGTTCAGATTTAAAAACATTGCTTGCAAAGCCATTCTTGCTTATATTCCCTCTACCTATGTTTTACAATACTATTTGTATGCTTTCTATTCTGGGTCCTTCTAGTATTAGAGAGGGAACAAACACACATACCTTAAGCAAGCACTCCTAGAATTGCTTCTGAAAAGAAGATGCCCCAAGGAACACACCAAATGGAAAAAACACACACAGGTGCAACTACAGGGTCCAATTTTCTTGAACGTATTGGAGTTGAGCAAATGTTTTCTGTACTGAACCCATTTAGTGAATAATTTTAGTTTTCATGGGCAATATTGTCTCTGGGGTGAATACTCACCTCCTTGGTATAGCTGAAAAGTAACCAGAGCCAACACATAAACAAGTGAGGGTGGCCCTGTTCCCATAAAACTTTATCCACACAGCAGCTGAGTTTGGTTCCTTTACTTTAGTTTCTTGACTCCCTGTTTAGCTCATTATTTCCATAGGTAATTATTTTGCTTTGATTTTTTTACCTCCATGAAAATAAAGAGGAATTCTTACTTCAGTCATGAATAAAATTTTAGGTTATATCAATGACATACACTTGAATTAAGGATTATAAAATGTTGGTGAAATTTTACCTTTTCTTTCTGTAGTTGAAGTTTGTAGGAAGGTTTTCTAAAAGTAGAGTATGATATTTTTTCTCCAGTGCTTTCATGTGTCTAGTTAACTAGAAGGACAATCCTGTTTGCTGTGGATGTGGCATGAGAGGATGATGTATTTACTAAAACATTCTATTCCTTAGATGTGGGGTTTCCATGGACATAGTGTCCTGATGGAGCTTTGGAAGTACTTGTGAAGGGTAAGTGGCCATATGCCAGGAAAAGTGTTATTTCCATCAATTAAAAAATATTTACTTTACAGAACTCTGTGACCAACAAAGAGATGGCGAGCTTGCTTACAGAAGAATTTTATTACACTTAGTGTTCCATGCCTACAGGTGCTCTGAATACAGCCCTGTCATTAAAAAAATTAATTATAAAATAACTGCAGCCCTAATCAAATTTAATGATTAAAAGGAACCCTCCTCCAACCTGCTGGCCTTTCCATCCCAATTTCCCTTCCCTTCCAAGTGAGAACAATTATTAATGGATTTTTTGGTGTTTTTTCCCTTTTTTCTGTGAATATACTTATCTGTATGTGTGTAAAATGTAAATGAGACCATGTGGTACTTAATTTTCTACAAGTTGTTTTGCCACATACTATATGGAATGTGATTATTCCATGTGAGCATATATGAACCTCTCTCATTCTACTTATAACTGTGCTGTTCTATGTGACTGTGTAATACTTCTTCTTCTCCCTTTTCAGCACTGTGGACTGTGTTCTGTTTATAGCCGTATTCTAAAGATTCTTGTATTCATTTATTAAAGAGCTAAACTCAGTCTCCCTCCCCATGGTGGAGAAATGAGTAGCTACTTTCATAAATCTAGTTTTACTTTTAAGTGGCTCACCACTGATTATTCATGACATCGTCAATTTTTCCAGCACTCTGGTAAACGTGCCCTCACTTCTTACGATGACATATTCTTTGTGTAGCTGTATGTGTTTGTAATTATACATCCATAAGGGCCCTGCACCTGCACCTGCACACACATAGGTACAGATATGTTTATTTCAAGAAGATAATTCAGGTGACCAAGCTACACAGTGGAGATCACTGTGACATGTGTCTGCTTTTTGTGACAAAGCCATCTGAGCAGAGACAGTGTGTGGGTATTGAGCTTTCAGGATATTCCACCATCCTACAATAATTGCTACATGTTTTTAGCCACATTAACATAGAACAATCTTTACCTTCTTATAGGCAGACACCTTTCTACCTTACTATCTGGAGACAGCTATTTTTAAAATTTCAGAATTTGCTTGCAGTCACTTTATCCTCTCCAAGATCTTCCCATCTAATTCAACTATGTCTAACTGACAAAAACAGACGAAAACAGGCCCAGACTCATGTCACTCATGCTGATGGAGAGATAAGGAACTGGCTGATGGAGGAGTAAATGTATCACTGTGTGAGAAAGAACTCTTTCCAGCTATTTATAACTCAGCCATTGTAAATTGAGTCAGGTTATTAATAGTAATAATAACGATAACACCTTACACTTGTCTCGCGCCGTGAAATGTACGCAGTCCTGCTCAGCTGTTAATCTAGTTCATCTTTCTGACAGTTTCATCAGTTAGTCAGCACAGAGCTTATTATTTCCTCTCTGGTTCCCTATCCCTGCAGTTACTTCCTGCCACTCTTTCCAAAACTGGTACCTCAGGCTAGAAATATGGAAGAACTCTGGCCCTGAATACACCCCAAAGCCGCAGTGTTGGAGCCTCGTGCCTGGTGATATGGAAGACGGTGGAAATGTGTGCTGAGGCTAATATCCACCCGTAGAGAAAACAAATCACTGAAAGGCTCAGGTCAGATAACTTAAAATCATCGAGGTCGTGCTACTCTTTTTGAAATAGAGATCCATGACAGTATTAAAAATGGATAGCGTGGATTAATTCCAGAAATTTATTCCTAGGTATATCACAGAGCCATTTGGACTCCATCCATTCCTCTAGTAAGTTAGCCCTTGATAATCATAATTATGACCCCTAGGAGCCATAAGACAATGATATACATGCTAAATAGTAAGAGGTGATAATTTATGTCTCTTCAGTATGTAGCTTCAACTATTTCCCTGCATTGCCATTCATTAAAAATCAATTACCTATGTATGTAATATATACATAAGATGAAGATTTTACTCACGGTGCTACTTCTTTTAGCAGAAAGTCTTAGCTTAATTTTAAATGACTCCATCATGTTATATGTGCATTTTTGCCTAGATTTCTTTGGTCTTGACTGCCTTGCTCCTTAGCCATAGTCCCTCATTTAGGATAAACAACACTGCACATCTGTGTGATGGTTTATTATGAACCAATGCTTTTCGTGTCATGCACAGTACCTGATTTGTTATGTAAGCCCCACACGGTATTACACACAGTAAGCCCCGGGAAGCAAAAGTGGTTTTGAGAAGCCACATAGCTAGGAAGTGGCAGAGAAGGAGCACAGTTACAGCTGCTTCCGTCAGGAACTTTTCCCATCAAGCCGCGGCCACGTGGGACACTCGTCTCTCAGGATTTGTGTCAGGGGTTCCAGCCAGCCCTGGGCCTCTTTCACTGTGGACTCATCTTGCATTTTTGTTTTGCCCCTAAAGCTTGTCAGAGGAGGTAACACGAACTGACAAATCAGAGATTCAGCAAACCTGTCGTGACCCTGACTATCAGGCAGCAGGATAGTGTCCCTGGTATCACTTGCCTCCCTTCTCCCTGGAGAGAGGTGCACAGAGCGGTTCTATCTCTCCTACAGCGCAGCCCAGGCCATGATAGGGCAGAGCCCTTTGTGATAGTGTTTTACTATATCTGAGAACAGCAAGCTTTGAAAGGAAATATACATGTGGACCTTCTTCCTTTGCTTTGGATGCAAAATCAGTGTTCTGCCTTGGTCTGATGGAAAGAACAGGCAGGGCCCATTCTTGGCATAGAGCGTGAAATGTGAGATACCTTGGAACATGTGGCTTTGTGATCACCTCCTGCTTTTCTTTCCCTCTCCGTCCTAATCAGAAGCTTGTTTTAAACAAACCATCCTGATATTGTTGCGTGACATAGATAAGTCACTGCCTTGATCATGCTCATATGAAAAATGGCACAAAAAGGTGAGGGACATCTCTGAGGAAGGTGAGCCTTTGCCATTAGCAATTACCTGTGAGGAACGCTAAGTGCTGGGGCCCAGAGAAAGCCAAACAAATCTAAAACATCTAGGTAGGCCTGTACTTTCTCATGAGGTGTTGCTGATGCTGCATGCAAATTTCAACCAGAATAAAGATGATCACAAAGCAACCCTGCGCTCCTCTGTTCTGGAATATTAAAGAGAAAGGTCGCCTGTATTTATTAAGCCACTTATAATTATTTCTGACAGGTCGAGTATACTGGGAATAGAGCGAATAGGAGAAGATTAGAAAAAAGAATTTTTAATGCGATGTCAGTCTTCAAAGAACTGAATGAGTGGCCCCAGAAATAATTGTTCTTTAAGTATGACACTACCACTTAATAACCAGGAGAGAAAATATTAAAAGGAATCCTGTCACCATTCTGGAATAAGCCTCCTCTGGAGCAATGAAAGACAGTGGCAAGATCAGCCTTGGCGTCAGGCTGTGGGACTTGGAATTCTGTGAAATCATAAAAGTAGAGAAAAAAAGAGAACGAGGAGCATGTGGCTCTGGCGTTGGAGGTGGGGAGGGAGATGGCAAGCTTGAGACCCCAGCGCCCTCTCCTCTGACCTTGCCGATATGCAAATGGTCTCATTAGGCAAAAAATAGCAGAGATGAAACAATCAAGGTTTCCTAAGAAAGAAAATTTCCAGTTTTGCCACAGAAAAAGGTAAGTTTTGCATTTGGAATGTCTGAGAGCTTCTGAAGTGTTGTCTCATTAAAATGTATGATCAGAATTAATTCACATTCAGTTTGTTAAGAACCAAATCACCTGGGTTAAATTTCTGTGTGAAAGCATAAAGAAAAAGGATAATGAGAAACCCAAGGTGGGTCTAGGGAGTGGTGGGAGAGGGCCCTGGATGAGGCCTCCCCTGTGTGGAGAGGCTCTTTCTTCTGTTTTTTCTTTCTTTCTTTCTTTCTTCATTCATTCATTCATTCATTCATTCATTTGTTAAACTTTCCATTTCGTATTTGGGGCTTATGTGTTGAAATTGGTATCTGACCTGAAATAAGTAGAATTCTTTTAAAAACAACATGGAGTAAAGAATTTAGGGAGCCTTAAAGGAAGCCCAAATGTATGACTATAAGAAAACAACAACCAAAGTGCCAGGAAAAAGCAACTACTGTGTTTGGGTGAGTTCATCTGAACAGCACATGCAATGGCCTGGGGAAGCTGGGCAGAGGGTAGAGAAGGCGGGCAGCGGGAGGCAGCTCCTGAAGTGACCACAGTATCCGCAGCAGTTTCTTATATTTGTTAAAGATATTAATGAAAATAATAGCTGAGTGCCCTGGATCATGGATATAATCCCAGCACTCTCAGAGGCTGAGGCAGGACGATTGCATGTTTGAACCCAGCCCAGACAACTTAGCACCCTAGGGAAACCCTGTTTCAAATTAAAAAATATTAAAAGTTATTGTGGTTACTGCCTAGTCTAAAGGGATTAGATTCAGTCTTAAGTAACTCCGGCACCTTAAACTTCCCACCCCCCCCCAAAAAGGAAATAAAATGAAAGTAGTTAACAAGCTTGAATAGCACCACTGGTAAGAAACCGGTTGTCTTGTTTAGTGCCTCCCAGTACTTAATCTCGGTCCTCTGGGTTGTCCAGTGTCGGCAAAACCCCCAGCCTCTTCCGCCCTCTTGCACCATGTGGACACCTCACAGTTGAAGATCGGATGTCTCCACATCTTTCCTGACTTTTCCATTTGCCTTCTAATAAGTGGACAGTTACCCGAAATCTAATTTTTGTCTCTCACATTTTTAGCCGCCTTCTGCCTTCCACAGTTCTAATCCTAGACCTCGATGACGCTGTTGGCACATGGCTAGGTTCAGGACGTGCGTCCTTATCTAGAGAACTGGAGGCAGGGGTTTACAAGATCTCATCTCAGAGCCCAGCAAATTAAAACCAAACTGTGTGGTCTGTCTACACCCTTTATCCCACATGAAGCTACAAACGGGCGTGTTTATTGAACATTTAAATCCTTGACCAACTTGCTCCTTGACAAAGGCTTTACTTCCCTCCAGACTGCCAAAGAAGGCTGGGTCTACAGGGTGCTAGGAAATGAAGCCGAGGGTCCTGAGGACCATCAGGTAGTTCCCCAGTCCTGTGGCACTTGTTCTGCAACAATCCCCACCAGCACCTCCTCCGAGAGTGACCCAGAATAGCTTCTCTGTGAATTTCCTGCTGAGCCCCTGGGCTTTTCACGTTCTGTGTTGTTAATGCCCATTTTAGAACTAAAGAGGAAAAAGTTTCAGCCCATTCCATTTTCTGTGCACAGCACTTACCAAATAGCTCCACGCAAGCGGGCATCTAGCCAGTCATTTTCTCCTAGTACTTGTATTACTCTCCTTTGGGATGGAAATTTCTATTTTAGTTTCCTAAGCAGCCATTTCTAAGTTGCCATGTGGCCTCAGAGACTTGAGACATGAGCAAAAGCCCAAGCATTTAGAAGATTGAGAAGGGAGAGGGGTAACTGACGAAGTACACAAGCAGAACATTTGAATTCTCTTCCTACTATGGACACACATAACAGCTGACATTAAAACACAGAGGTTCATTGAAATTGCAGAATTAAAGATTATAATTTTAAAAAAATTAAGCCAGCCATCTTTTTATATTACTGAAAATCTTACCTTATAGAAAAGGTTCCTTCTAGTTTGGTGAGTATTTGACAGCATTGTAAAAGTCAACATTGTTGAGAAAATAAGTCAACATTGTTGACTTTTAGGGTGGTTTTTTCTGTTCTGTGATTTGCCTATGTTCTCAAAAATGAAAAAGGTATAAACTTAATACTGAAGTTATGTGACAGTAAATTTTTAAAGCCAACTTGTCTATGTTAAAAAGATTTCCTGAACCAAAAGATGATTTTTCTAAAATCTCTGCTAAATGTTTTTGTACCAAAATGACACCTTTTTCTCATTATTGGTGCTCTACTAATACTAAACTACATGTGATAATAACAGCAGTGTGGATTTATCAAGGACTCTGTGCTATACCCTTGGCTGAACATTTTGCATGAATTTGTTTATTTAATCCTCACAATCCTAAACAGTAGGATTATTTTATCCCCATTTTATAGATGAGAAAATAAGTCACAGAGTGATTAAAATAATTTGCTCAGCTTGCAAAAGGTAACATAAGGGTTTGACTGGAGGAGTTTTGATTGCATAAGGTTCCACTTAGATACACACTCTTCACAGAGGTCTTATGTGAGCACTTTTAGTTTTACAGTTCTTTGTTTATATAATGATTTCCACATCTGGCATCTTAGAATTTAAGTTTTAAAGGTGTAATTGGTATCCTGAACCAATGACCAGGGAAAATTTATTTTGCTTCCAAGTGAACCTATTTCTAAAACAGGGGGCCCTGTTCAATATGGAAGAAAATGTCTCTTGGTGGCGGGCACAACAGTTCATAAAGTTTTGTTCCAGGTGTATTGATGAGAAGGAAAGAACCAGTGTAAAGAAATCAGATTTCCATTCAGATCTCTGCATATATTTAAATACCAGCTCTCCTTACTAGCTAATTACTTGCTGTCTCTGTGATTCTGCTTCCCCCTCTGTAAAATAATGGTAAGAGTGCCTATCTTGTAGGGTTGCTGTAGAATTAAATGAGTGAATTTATACAAAGATTTAGAATCATGCCAGGCACGTTGTTGCGTGTTTGCTGTCTTATCATCCTCATCCTTATCATCAGGAAGCACATGAGGCAGGCGGCAAAGGCAGTGACGGTGGTTCTATGTATGCAGCCCGTGTCAGGGATTTCACATAGGAAAGGAAGAGGCAAGTCAACTCAGATGAACTTTGGTAAATAAGGCAATTCTCAGACCACCTAGAATTCTTTTGTTTCATAATTGAGTGGTAATTTAAACATTACTTACTACTATGACAATCTTCAAAGTTGGAAGTCTTCACCCAGCCAAAAGAAATTCAGGGTATAAAGTGCATGATTCCCCAACTGAAACAGAAAGGCTGACAATTCGTCTTGATCATCTGAAGCTAGAAATGTCAAGAAACATAAACTACTCCTGGCTGCAAAGTCCGAGTGAGTAGAGAATGGAGGGCGTGGAGTTTGACCTCACTAATGTATCCAGGGATGATATTAGTTGAAGTAAATATCTCACAGGTAACAATTCTGGTTGACTCCCACACATGTAAAACTTCATTTCAGCTTTATTCTAAAAATGGGATTGGATTCTCTGGAAACCCTTTGAGAGCACGCACCAAGGGTTAGATAGGCTTTACTCCTTCAAGGCAGTTTGGTCCAACTGCCAACTCACCAATGAGGAAAGCTGGCAAACTTCCAAAGGTGATTAGTGTTGCGTCTGCTATTTTATTGGGTAGAGTATGTTTGGGTGGATGGAAGGGAGAGCCTATAATTTCATAGCTATTAGTAGAACATTTCTGCTAAACCTCTTTTTATTCTAAAAATTGGTTGAAAGAATCTTAACAGTCAGGACGATTGGACGGCAGTGCACTATCACCAGAATAGAATCCGCCTGTATTTGGTACTTAACAGGGTAAATCAGAGGAGAGTAAATATTTCCTTCAGAGCATAGATTATCTTTTGTGTTTATATCTTTTTTTTTTTTTTGGCAGTACTGGGGATCGAAAACTCAGGACCCTGTGCTTGCTAGGCAGGCACTTATTCCACTGAGCTATATCCCCAGCCCCCATAGATTATCTTTTGACTCTTTCTTTTTTTAAAAATAATAATCAATTTTTTCAATTACTTGATCTCTGAAGATTTTTCTGTATAAATGTAAGATTAGAGTTATCAGCTTAATCTAGACTAGTCAGGAAAAAAAGATTGCATTTTAAAATTGGGCTACCACTGTGTGCTTAGGTAGAATAGCTCTGATTAAACCAAAGGTTGAGTAATTATTTCAGTACCCATATCCATCCTGTCTGCCAAGTCTACACATTCTCTTATAGCTACTTTGAATTACATTCGAAGTGACTCTCGTGCAAATAAATTAGAACAATGACATGACATGTTTTTTTTTGTCCTCATGGGTCACTGTCATCAAACACTGAGTGATTTTATTGCACTGGTGTAATTAGGTGATGAAGCTCCACTCAAGCCTCCATGGGTCAGCTATGTGGACTCTAGCTGCCAAAGGCGCTTCTCCTTCTGAACAGAGCGCTTTGCTCAGCCAGTGTAGACATGGCCTGATAAATAATGGAACTTCTTCCTTGAGAACTGGACTTTGGATTGGTCTAATTCTTAGCTCAAAAAATGTGCATGGGTTTGAGTGGCTAAAGTCCCCTACATTCTGGTAAAATGGAATCCTAAACTGACAGTAATACGAACAGCAACATAATTTATAATGAACTTGAAAGGCAGTCACACTCACTGTGGAGAAAGCTAATCAAGGGTCTATCAAATCAAAGTTTTAGCATGAGTTTAACTATCTGTGGCAGGGAGATTGTTACTGCGGGTTTCTATCTGCCAGGTCCTAACACTAAACCTGTCAGGGGTGCAACATGGTCATGTCACTTTTAACCAAGATGTCACTTAGGTCATGAGAGACAACCTGCTTTGTGTGTGCCTGTCTAGGATTTTTTTTCCCCTGGGAAAAAGAAATCATAAAAGGGAATTTTTTTTAACACTGAACTTTTATTTTGCAGATTCTCAGGCTGATGGAGCCAGTGAGGAGATGGGTCACCAGCTGTAGTTCCTCCAGTCAGCGCAGAGCGCTGCAGGGCATGTATTCAGACATGCCCAGAGAAGTCGGCCCAAGGTGAAACAAATACCTTGTAGGTTTAAATCAGGTGTGTGAAGAATGCTGGGAACATGACTTCTTGCAAATGTATATGTACATATATTTGCATCTGTGTTTGTCAAGGAAAGTGGGAACACTGGTGTCTCTTACTTGTTCTTCTGGTGCTGGTAAAATGCTATAAAAATCTAGACCCAACTCTAATGCACTCTTTCTCCTAGGCTTTGCTGTACTCTAACCCAGGCCTTTCAATGTCATCTACCTTACCAAGCTTTAGATTTTAAGAACATGACTGTGGTTTTTCATTTTCAAGAAGAGTTTTGATTTTGGAGATGTTTTAAAATTGACGCTCAAACTTCGATAGGTTTTACCATTTGCCTATTTCCTTCAAAAAATAAATACTATTTGTAATGTATGAGTTAGCTGCAGGAAACCTAAGGAAATTACATTCAAATTACCTTCAAAAATAGATGTTCACATTATCTTTAAATAGCTATTAAGCGGCTCCGAAAAAGCAAGCAATATTAACAACTTCCGAAAATACAAACCACATTTCCTTACAGGATGAAGTTGTGCTTAATCGCCTATGCTTTAATTCATTCAGAAGCTACACGATTTTTATTATTATATTTTGTTAGAGAGGAAGGAGAGGCTGTTTCTACAGGTGTCATATGAAAATCAATACCGAGCCACGGATTATTGGACCCTACAGAACCACGGAGACACGGCAGTGAAATTCTTCCAAAGGTGAGCAGGGACATTGATTTTCCTTCTTACGCCTCAAGAAATATGACACAGGGACTAGAGGCTCAATTTAGATTGGAAACAAGTGTGATTTGAAACTATATCTTCAAAAAATTAGTAACGATTTCTCAATAAATAAATATGGCTATTTAATTATAATCATGGCATATAAAATTACCTCATTTATGTTTCTTAGATTTGCTTTTTAAAATTCCTTCAATACATTTGAAAAAATATAACTCTGGCTGACATTTTATTTGTTATTCATACTCAGTAACTTCCTTGTGGAATATTTGCTTTGCACAATGTAAAACACTGCTTCTCTTACATCTTCAGCCAAAGATACAGTAATCTTCCAGTTTCTAAGCAAAAGTATATCATTCATACAGTCTAACTTAAAAATATGAGTCCCTCACTAACCTTCCTTGCTTTAAACTGTGTATTTTCCAAACTATTTGTGTTAGAAGTTTAAGATACATGCTTGCTTGTTTGCTTACTTATTTTATAGTTTTTTTCTAGAGTTCTCAGAGCTGAAAATATATATATAATGTGTTGGCTGTTTTACTGCATTGCTTAGCATTCCACCCATGCAGGCAGACAGTGTTCCTAGGTCGGAAGCATAAATCCCATGGGAAGTCAGCTAAAGAACATTTTATGCATCACTCATCCTATTATGAGCCCTATGCTCTTCCATCTCTCTACAAGGTATGAGGTTTATTGTGAGTTGGCTTCCGAAGAAGAAAATGTTGTATGCTAATGGGTCTTGCTTCAGTGTGTATGTTTTTATAAACTGAATGGAGAGTATAGAAATAGTTTTATGAGCAAAAGAATAATTGGAACAATTTAAGTTACTCACACACACGCTATAGTGTGCTCATCTGTCCCCAGGTAGCACTTGGTAGTTCTACTCCGGGACCCACATTCTGTAGTACTGTCTACCTCATGGGAAGTGAGGTAGTAAATTGGTCATTTTTATAATGAATTTGAGCAGAGTAGATGATTAAAGGAAGATAATTCTGGCTTTAAAGTAGAAAATAGCCAGACAACTGCCTTGCTTTGCTATGAGTTGGATATAATTCGAGTTATAGTAACTTATGGGATCAGACTGATTATAAGAAAATAAAATATAAAATTCTAGCAAGTGAACAGTAATGTATGTTACGATTTTAGTATTTATTTATATTTTATTGACTAGAGGAACATTCTTATTCTTTTTTTCCTTAATCTGAACTTTCAGACTGCCTGAAACAATAAAAACTATCAATAATTTTGATTCCACTTTGACTCTGATTGCATCCAAAGGCAATGTTCCATTAAAGAGACTATTGCAAAGATAATGTTAATAAAATAACTGGCAGGTGTGAGATTTTGGATTCTCCATCTGATGAGGTAAGATTTCATCCTGTCTCATAAAATTGCACTTGCTGTTATCATTCGTCCTATTCTCAAGAAAGTTTACACTTACTTCTGTGATACAGAGACCTATATTATAACTCTTATCCACACTGTCTAAACTGTAATCAATTTGAGATATTTAAAGCTGGGCTTTTTAATGATTTTATTTATGTATAATTCAAGTTATTTGTACTTTTTCCATCCTTTACAGCTTAGAAAACTCCATATATCATCCATTGTATTTAAATAAAATATGTTACATGCATTTTAATTATTATGCGGGAAAAGACATACTGTTTCTAATTCTTGCTGAAATTTAACTTTTAATGTGTGAATTCTTACATGGGAGCAAGCCAAAGCCAATAGCTTGTTTTCTAGTGTTGTAAAGTTAAAAGGGGAAATAAAAATTCTGTGGGAAGTGGCAGCCTTGTGTTTACTGTTATAAAAATATGTTTCATAAAAACGAAGCACAAAAGCCAACAGCGAGATGATGAAGGCGAGTAAGTAAAGTTCCAAGCGCCTATGAATACGACAAGAGGGTGCTCTAATAGCTCACTCCCTTTATGCAGTACATACGCTATAATTGGTCCAAATGAAAATACTTTTCTTGTAGTTCAAAAGTATTAGCATTGGTGACATTGCCACTGTGTATGTTTAAGCTAAAATTTCCCATAATATGTGAGATACATGATCCACGTCTGACCAATGTGATGTAGTCATTCTTTTTGATTAAGCCTATCCTATGACCCTTTCTAAAACATTGCAAAGATAAATGCCTGTTACATACCTTGTGGCTCGTAAAAGATCATAAACTTTTGAGGGAAGAGGAGCAAATGAACCAAGGCACAATTATCTCCAATGTGAAAATAGCCCGGGACGCCTCTGCTGTGGAACCCAGTGTCTGACCCACTGGCATTTCCTTTGCTGCTTTGTCTCCTTCGGGTTTTCTGGCTCTTTCTCTCTGCACTTTTCCCTTGACTCCTCCATTGTATTCCAGTTGGCAGTTAAAGGACAGAAACAGCAATAAGATTGTCTGGCTACGTTTTCCCAGTGCCGCCAGCTGGGAGTTAAGCTGACTAACGTTGTGAAAGCCTGGCCCATTTCGTTCACAGCAGGAAGGTACGTAAAAGCATTTCAGTATTAAAATACATACTTTGTTTCTTCAGCTTCTTGGTCTAATTTTTCTTCTTTGTCAGTTGGAAGGAGAAATGAAAGCAGGTTGGGGATCAAATGCCTGGGGTATTTAATCAAATACCCAGGAACTCCTGATTGTATGATGCAGAAATTTCACTTTCGAGGATTACTAGGGTGGATTTTGTCAAGTCAAATGGGTGTCTCCTTCTACCCAGTATGTTCTTGGGCTACTTCCTACTACTGCTTAAATGACACGTAGTGGAAGAATCCCAAGTCATTGTAATAACTCCTGGGTCATTAGAAACTAAATAGACAGAGTAAACATTCCCATGAAATATGCGCAGTGTCAGATGGTGCACTTCTTCACATGGTATCTTTTACATGTCCGTGTTTGCTTCTATTAGAACAAGAAATTGAGACATTACACTATGTTCTATTAATCTGATGCCTGTTTATTAAGTGGTGAGTATAAACCTCCTTGCATATGGGATGCAGCTCACTGATCAAGCAATATCACACAACACATCGCTATACTGATCCCTGACCTTTCCGTCTTGCACTGTGCTGGGCTGGATGGCTTTTCCTCGGGTCCTTGCAGAGGACAGCTTGGTGGGTAATGGGTGAGGGAAGGTATTAGCTCCTTTCCTGAGTTGCTGCAGGCTGTGAAATGTCTCTTCAGAGGGAAACTTCCTTGCAAATGGTGAAACTGGGATGAATGATACCAGTTTGCATTTATATGGAGTATATTTTTAAGGAAGTTTAGATCTCTCTCAGCAGTCATCTAGGATGAATGAATGTAATACGGTTACATTTATGGTGGGAAAGCCGAAGTTCTGAGATATGTCAGATCACTGTGGTAACACCATTGCTCATTTTATGAATGAATCTAAACGTTCCTCCGCAGTTGTCCACATGCTTCTCTACTGAAATAAATTTTACAAAGCCTCCATTTTTCCTGGAGCTAGAGCCCCTGTGTATGTGCTTTCTTAACATGAAGTGTATGTCTGGTGTTTTTTGGTTTACTTCTATGAGCATTCCTGTAGATATTTCTTATTAGATGGGTTCAAACATGCACAGGAAGTGCACTGGAAAAATATGAGAATTTTTTGAAGTTTTAGCAAGAAAAATACGAACAACTAAAATCCAACAGATACCTCTGCTATGGCTTTATCTAAAATCAAGGGCATATGGTCCTTTCTAAGTTAGCAGTGAAACAAATCTTTTAGCCAGTTTGTCCAGCTTGATAGATATTTTCTATTTATAAATATTTTTCAGGGTCCACAAGGAATCTTGGCTATTCATTTATTTTCTAAAGAAACTTCAAGATCAATAAGTCGAAAATATTTCAAAGTTACTTCTCTGCTTAACTATAGCCACACTATTGTGGATATTGCCTGATGCACTGAGACCCTGGACAGGGCCATTCTGGCCATGGTTTAGAGCTTCAAGTGTTCTTGCTGTTGAAGAGCACAGGGCCTCAAGTTTGTCTAGGTAGTGTTTTTTTTTTTTTCTTTTTTTTCCTTTCAAAACACTTTCTTCAAGATGGTCCTAGATGAGAGTAACGTTTAGAGAAATGAGTATAAAGGTTTTTTAAAAATTTCTCTTTCTAATATGTTAAAATGGTAGAGAATAAAATGTCCTTTGTTTTTTGATCAAATAGTTGCATAAAATGTAAATCACAGTGCAATTCTCAGGATGAGAGTAAGGGGGGGAGGCAGTCGTACTTCAGCTAGTATGGCTGTTGTTCACCCATCAGGCTAATAAGCTTCTAGTAAGCTTCCAGCTAAAAAGATGCACTGTTTCTCTCAAATGTGGCATAAAGATCATGGTCCCCTTGAATGGATTCATTTGTAAATATGAAGGTCAGTGGTCCATGATCCAGGACAGATATCTGCATACACATATTCGTTAATGCATTCTTGTTCAAATTCTTTAGCCACATAATAAAAATAGTGCAGGGGAGAGAACAAGGATTCCTCCGGGTCCTGATAGGAGTTGCCCTAAAAAGATAGCAGGCAAAGATCATTTTTATTTTAAAGCTTAGAAGTTCACTCCCATTTTGCATTCTTTTCCATTATATATCATAATTACTTTATTATAAAAAATAAGCTTTAATTGCTTACACTGGAGTGAAACTGGAATTTGTAATGGGTGTCTGCTCTTTTGTGACTCTGAGAGAACTCAGGGCATGGGGGCTTGGTCTCCCTTGTTTGTGGCCTAGAATACCGGTGTGTGTGCGTGGGTGGGGGGTTGTTTATGGTGTGATATGAAGAATATATTGCAGCTTCAGTTCAGTACATAAATGTGCTGGTTTAATTGTAGTTGGCATGACTGGTCTGAATTCCAGCTCTACTGGCTGCTAGCTGTGTAAAGTTTTGAAACCTGATTCTTCATCTATGAAATGAGGAAAGTAATCATGCCCACCCCCATAGGATGTCTGTTAAGATTAAATGGGACAGTGAACTTAAAGCACAGTGCTTTGCACATGGTAAAAGGCTGGTAAATGTTAGCTATCGGTGACGCTTAGGATTGCTGTTATTTATTGTGTGCCTGCATGTGCATGCATGTCATATATCTACGTTTGTGATATAATGTACTTTTATTCAAAAACTGTTGGCTTACCTTAGGGAAGTCGTGAAAAGGCATTCTCTGCCTTCAGCACTGGCAGCTGCCATTGAGCAGGTGCACTCTCTTCTTACTCCTTTCCAATGCCCCATGCTCTGCTTCTCTGTCCCCCTCTGCCCAGGAAAACCTCCTTTCAAGTCCGGACCTGCAATTCCTGTGCACAAAGGTCTAGAGGACTGCTCACATTTGGGGTGCTGCCCCTGGAACTTATCAAGGCTCAACTACAGATCTGATGAGATTGCAGACAGTGGAGGCAGTGGGTGGGAACGGTTTGATGGTGTGACCTTCCCCTTGCCCTCTAGACCTCTCCCCAGAGCGGTAACTGTGAACTGGGCTAAGGGGCAGGCTTAGTTCAGCAGCTGAAGGCACCTGCTGGGGCTCTCTGTGGGGTTCGTCTGACATCCTCAAAGCTGCCTCTCTCTAACCCTGGGGCCGGTTAGCAGTGTCTGTCAGCATTTCCATTTTTTTTCTTTTTTATTTGTGTCTGTGGGTTTTGAATCTTGTCATGCCTTAGCAACAAGCTTAAGTCCTTTGAACATTTTCCCCTAATATTCTTTATTTTTGGATATACAGCAGTTTCTTTTTTGCCCATATCTTATCCATATATTCATTCTTAGTTGTCCATTTACCTCTTTCACAAAGACTTGTATTCATGATTTAAAGTTTTTCACCCCTCCAGCTACTTTTATGAGTAATTATCCTGAAAATGAATCCCCCGTTTTTATGTAACTTGCTTCACCTGTGTTGTCCGTGCGTGGGGTTTAGGTTTTAAATGGCTGGGTGCAGGTTTTAGGAGTGCCTTCCATAGAGATTTGTACTTGGACAGTCATTTATATCTCAGCCTTATCAGTGATGTGGGAAATTAAAAAAAAAAATGTGCCTGACCATAGTTTGCAAAAATCAAATCAGACTGTAGTATTTTGTAAGCTCAAAAGTGGTGTAGGAACTCTTTTCTTTTTCATCTTTTTAATCTTCCCCCAACAATATCCTTTAAATAATTTTCTTTTTCACAGAGAAGTGAAGAGACACATTATGTGTGGTAATTTATGGATGAAGAGACAGGACTATCTCTCTTTGACATTTTCCCCATTTCTAGAAATAGCTGGTCTACGCATTCCTACAATATGACTGTTAGGAACTAGCCCCAGCACTGTGTCATTTAGTGCAGAGACATCCCAGAAAAGAATGTTCTCAAATGTAAATAGCACAGGAGAGATGTCCACTATTAAACAGAAAGGGCACTATTGATGTGCTACCTCAGGGTCCAGGTCATGCTTTGAGCATCTGCATAAGGCTGAGATATCCCAAGTCAATCAGAAGTTTAGATTGAGGCCATGAAGCATGGTATTTTTAGGATGCTCTACACGAATGAGGAAAGAAGACAGTTAATACTTATTGAGTGCCTATATGATAATTTTGGTAATCATAATGGTTACCTTCGAGGTTTTGGTAGACACTGAATAAGCACCAGCTAGACTTTACCAAGTTATCTCATCCTTCAGCTACTCTGTGGCACATTATCTTGCTTGTACAGTTGAGGGATCTCTGATGCCAAAGGCAATGCTTGTTGGGTTTTTCCCAAGGATCTGGAGCAATAGATGTCTTTAGTGCATTTTGCAACTGAAGTCACTGGGATACAGGAGCTTTTAATAACTTGTCTACACAGCTCTTGGTGGAAGAGCTGGGAGCTCATGATGGTGGGCTGTCCCTCCACACTGTATCATACTACCTTTCTGAATGTTTTTCTTTCTCTTCCTTCTTGTTTTCCTCTCTCTAGTGGTACTGAGGAGTGTTGTAGTCAGGGCCTTATGTATCATAGGAAAACGTTCTACCACTGGGCTACATCTTCCACTTTCTTTTCTTTTTTTTTTTTTTCTTGTAATGTTTCATCCATTGTAGACACTTTCATAAAATAGAACAAAATGAAATTACTAGAAAAATAAAAGACAGACATGCAAAACAAAAACTTCTTTTTCTTATCAGATTTAGGAGTCATAAAATGAATGTGTCCCAGGGCTATAGATGTTTCTAATGCTTGTTTGTGATGTCCATGTGGATTTTGTGGTGGTGTGGTAACACAACCACTAACATAGCACCCACCTACGCATGAGGTCTGGAGGAGTGTTGTTGTAGGCCTTTGGAAAATGACCTTGCTAAAGATAACGCAGTTTCCTCATTCACTGGCAGAAGTCTTGTAGTCTGGGTTTTAATTTCAATATTTACCAATGAGGCCTTGGATAATACCCTGGTAGGAAATATACTAAAATTCACTTAAAAGTCATTGCCTTGACTTTCTTTTCTTTTTGTTTGTATCTAACCGAAGTGAAATAGAATGTCTTAGCAACATGCCCACAAGGATTAAATTAATTTTGTATGGTATGTGTCTATTACTTGATGGCCTATTGCCTCATAATTTATATAACCAAGAAATGAAGACCACTGTAAATTAGTTCATTTGATGCAATAGAGATATCACTATACTGCAGGTAGATTGCTTTTCTCTCCAGAGGACAGGCTCATTGTTGTGCTGATTAATTAATATTCTTTTCCACTGTATTCAAGCTGGTTTAAGAAATTTAAAAAAGCATGATAACAAAGAAAGCAAAGACAATGTCACTGGTTAGTTCCCACAGTGACCAGAAAAATGGTTTTCTGCTTCTTGCTGACAAAGCAAATTATCTAAGTGTCAGTCTTTCTCCCAGCATTTAACAATTTGTAAAACAGAATGGCCAGGCATAGTACACCGTGTTTCCCAGGGAAGTAAAGGAACTACAGCAGGAACCTATCTTTGTATCCATCAATAGAAATCTTATTGGAAAATTGATAAGAGAAAAAGGATTAACGAATAAAAGGTGAAGAATCACTTTTTTATGTTTACCTAGCAACTAGATTGCAAGACAAGCCTTAGTTTGATTCCTGGCTCACCTTTCTAAATACAAAACTGGATTTTGGAGCCTTGTATTAAATTGATGTTTGCTCTGGTTATGACTAATCTCAGTTGAGCTTCAGCTTGAAGAAAGACAGATGCTGGGTTTGAGAATCTGTTTGGATCAATCACCGTGTGTCATGTGTTACAGCCAGGTCAACTGCAGAGCTTCCTCTGCAAGCAGCCGAGGTAAAAACAACGGCGGACAGTAGCTGGTGGCCGTTACGCTGCCCGCCATAGGCCCCTGACTTTCAAAGGAAGCTCCATTCTTCTTTCTAAGTTTTTGTCAGTGAAGAGGGAAGGGTGGTCCCAGTCCTACAAGACAATATGATTAGCTTGCTGTAGCAACTCTGTGTGCTGCAAGGAGCAGAAACCTAAAAACTACTGTGTCAGTCAGCCTCTCCAGAGCTGTGATGAAACACCTGAGGATAACGATTCAAAGGAAAGCTTATTTTGGATCACAGTTTTAAAGGTTTCAGTCCATCGTCAGTTGGTTTCGCTGCTTTTGGATTTTTGATGAGACAGCATGTCATGGGGGGGGCGCGGGGGTGCAGTAGAGAAAAAGAACTCAAGTCATGGCAGATAGGCCAGAGGGAGAAAAAGAAGGAGGAAGAGAACTATTCTTGTCTTAAACAATATTCACATCCATTATTTGGATTTAATGCAGTCATGCAAACATTATTTATGGCATAACCACTATGTACCAGGTCCTATCGAAGACTGCTATCTTGTAAATGGACTTGTGGTGACTTGTCTCCACCCACCAGGAGTGTGGAGAGACATAGAAATACAAAGGCAGGTGTGGGACTTTGTAGCACTTGCTATAACAAATGGAAAGACCGGCCGTCCTGTGGAAGTACGAGTGAAAAACTTGGATGGCTAACTTTACGAGGTGCTTCACACAGTAACTGGCATTTAGCTAAGACATGAACAACCAAGAAAGAGTGTGACTTTCCTGGGACTCTCTTCACTCAGGACCTATTTTCCTGGTATTCTTCATCTCCCAGTAGCAGGACTGAGCTTTTTCAGGGGCCCTTTTATATTCTTTTCCTACTTTCCCACATCACATTCTTTGCATCTGTACAATAGCAAGAGTTAACGTAGTTAAAAGCAAAACACTATTTATGATATCAGAGCTCTCTACTGCTGTCTGTGCCACCTTACTGACAGCTTCTTTCCAGTTTCAAAAGTTTAGCATCCATTGATTATTTTTACTTTCTCCTTTCTTTTTGACAAAATTCATCACTAGTAATGAATTTCCTCAGGATCTGTAAGATATAAAACACCTAAAATGGCATTTAATTAAAAAAAAAAAAACAACTTCTATGTGTTCAATTTTATGTATAAAACCTTTGAGACAAGGAAAGATTTTGTTTGAACAAATAATTAATATTGTGTAGGGAGCTTAGATGTATTTTTAAACTTTAAATCCTCCCTACCACCACTTTTAAAGAGCCCCAGAGGGAAAATGTGGTGCATGTTAAAAATAAATAAATAAAATAAACAAAAAAGCACTTTGGGGAGTTGGACCACAGACATGTGTTGCTGCTAACTACAAACCAGGCAGGATCAATAATATAAAAGATAATGTTGAACAACTAGAAAAATTGCTCAAATGAGCTCTGTAGTCCACTTCACAATATTTGGCTGCATATTAGACTTTGGCGAATTTTAAAGTCATTACTAAGTGAAAATACCACAGGGAATGTCAGCTAATGTGTGACTGCAGCAAAACTTACATCCAGAAAGTAACCATAGTGCATCTCAGTATTTCATTTCTGTATAGATCTATACTCTGTCTCTGTCCAGAATATGCAGTTCTCACATGAAGACCTGAACATCTAAAGGTACTGATAGGCAATGCTTGGTGAATGTCAGTTGCTATTCATTTAAGGGAGATAGATGTAATTCAAATACTTTTTTAAAAAACAAAAACAAAAACTTGACCCCATGCCTACCAGTGAGCTAGACATAGTCCTAGAGATTGGAGACACTACAGTGAAAGAGGGCCTCTCTATCTTGAGCACTTTAGCCCAAACGTCTAGTTTCAAGCAGTCTTCAAGCATGGTCTTCATGTGTAGTGGTTTTTAACAGCTTGTTAAACACTGTGACATGGTAAGCAGAGCATACAATGGGATAACTGATAAAGAACTCTTATGTGAAGGTGCATGGGAGAACATTTCTTTAGGAAGCTGAGAGTCCTGATTGGAACTCAGGGTTGGTAGAAGCCAGGTGATGTGAGTAAAGGGTGAGGTTGAAAATAATTTGGAAAGCAGGGGTAGGAAGGCATGGGAGAAAATGCTGAGCAAAGATGAAATCTGGAACTGGGTATCATCACTGAATAGACTTCTGAGCTAAATCCCAGCATCTAAGAATTGAGGTGAACCATGGAACTGGAAGGTATTTCAGATAGCTGGTTGTGTCCACTGAACTATGAAAGTACTTTGTAAGCAATGAAATATGTAAGGTTTGACAGCTTTTGCTGATCAGTACTTGAAAAGCAAAAACAGTTTGGGAAGATTATCCCAAACTGTGAATCATTCCTGGAAGACCTACATGAGAGATGATGAACTCCAGTGAGCTAGGACAGTGACACGAATGAAGGCATCTCAATCAGGACAATGATTTGGAATACTGGGGGCTGGTAAAACTAGAAAAGGCTGGCCTTGGTAGAAAATCAGTGTGTTGTCATGTGCTGATAGATATCTCAATGTTGCATCTAATTTTAACTCAGAAATCTCAGAAGATCTGAATTTAAAGCTGGGAATTGAGATAGTTATGTGAACTTTATTGGTGACTTATTCAAATAACGATAACGTAGTTGTGGGTCAATGTGATAACTGCCTACTCTTAAACACAAGTACACACAAATCTGTGAATTCGGGCTGGGGCACTATGATCTCATATTCAGACAAAGAAAGGAAAATAAACACATTCCTGGTCATCTGAAATGAACATCACTGTCACAGAAGTGAGCCACTCTCTTTGGTGCAGAGAGACAGAATACGGTGCTAAAATACTGAGTGTAAATGACACTCTATGTTCCTTTTCCCTCTTCTATAAAACCTAATGTAGCCCTCAAAGCCAGATTTACTGACTTCTACACTGGCTATGTCAGGCTTTTGTTGAAATGTTTTCTGGTAGTTCTCTCACATACTGCATCCAGCTCAAGTTTGTAACATCAGCCAGCTTCCTTTTACTTCGCCTTCCTGCTCGCTCATTTCCCAGATCTATTCTCCCTGTTCTCCTTTTTATTCTCTATACCTTGCTAACATCCTGCTGTGTACTTTTTCCTCCCATGCAGATTAAATCTTCTGAAAGTAATTTTTCTTGGCTTTTAGCTCCAGAGTTCTTTAAAACCACAAATACACAAATGCAGAGCCTGTGGTTGTTTCTAATGGACTCCCAGAAATTTTCTTAAGGAGCGAGAAATGTGAACTTTGTTAGTTGTTTATTATTATGGCTCTGTCTTATTATGCTGTATTAAGTATTAAGCCAGCTACACGTAGATGTAAATACTTGACTACAAATGCACAGCCACACATACCTTTTCATGCTGGGTTTAATCTGAACATTAAAGACTAGGTTTCCTAAAATGCTCTTCTCAGTTTATGTTTGCCTTTTCACCATAGTATTAAAACACTGCCCTAAACTGTTATTAGCACTGTAATCTGCATTTAACGGGAGCAGTATCATAAAGTATGTTATTTTTAGCTTTTATATTACCAATAAAAAAGATTGGGAGTATGGTATTGTCTTTATGGATATGGAAAAAATGTTCATTGGGGGAAAATCACACTGGAGGATGTATTTATTTTTCTATTTATTTTCACCATTTCTTGGATATACTAATGCCTACAGTTTCATACTTCAATTTGATTTATATCCAAGATATGAGTGGAGGAAAAATAAGTGATTTCTTTTCACTTCTTTCCCTACTGAATTCTACTGTTTGGATGCATGGAAAAGAACCCTAGGACTTACTGTTGATGATTAAGAAGGAAATTGTAAAGGAAGTAATATAAGAGGATTACCTTCCTGGACACTTTGGCCATCTCTGGTATGGAGACTTTCATTTTAATCTTTATGTTATGCTCACTTTTATTTCATTGGATTAGATATGGCTTGTGAAAGCTTTTAATTGGAAAATATAGTTTCTTCCATATCTGTGGGTTCCAAGATGTTCTGAAGGTGCTTGAAACTTTATATAGCACCAAACCCTATATATACTACATTTTTTTCTTATAAATCACACCTATGATAAAATTTAACTTATAAATTAGCCTAGTGAAGATTAACAACAATAACTAATAACAAAATAGAACTATTATGACAATTCAATGTAGTGAAAGTTGTTTAAAACCCATGAATTATTTATTTCTGGATTGTCCATTTGGTGTTTTTGGACTGATATTGACTGTGGATAAATGAAACCACAGAAAGAAAAATTGTGGAAAAGGGGATATTATGGTACTTGCTTCCTATTTTTCCTCTGGAATTTATACTTCAAAATAGGGGGAAATTTAGTTATCTGATGTATCCAAATATATAGAGGTATCCAAGGTCAAATCAATGCAAGGATTTCTCTTAAGGCACTCACAAAGCAAGCAGAAAAATATTAATACTTAACTCATTATGTTAACAGAATCACAAGTGAACATAAATGGTCCTGATTTAAGGTTCCCTACACAGTCAGGTGTGGTGGCACCTGTCCATAATCTTATGTTTTTAGAAGGCTGAGGCAGAAAGATGGTGAGTTGAAGGCCATTTTTGGGAAGCTTAAGAAGTCTCTTTCTCAAAATACAAAGATCTGGGGATGTGGCTCACTAATAGAGTTCCCCTGGGTTTAATTATCAAAGCACACCCGCCCATCCACATGCGTGCGCACATACACACATACAGATCCCTAGGTAATCAGTGATTGTACATCTTCTCAAATAAATGCATACTTGTAATGAATTTGAGTATCGACAAAAGTTTAAACAAAAATCAACAGCTGTCTAGGCCTATGTTTGGACCTCTTTTGTGGCAGTATGTGGCAGATGCTTGGTTTCCACAACAAAGAGAAGGTTTATGGGGGAAAGGGAGAGTTAACACTTGGCTTCTGTCCTAACAAATACTCTGAGCATCTCACTATGAATTACAAATGGTTTCTCTCCTGCAGACCATGAATATCAATGGCAGCAGTCCCATGTGTTACCAGCTTCTGTCATTTATGTTTCTTCACAAACAAAATGCACATAGTTGTTGCTGCTTACCAACAATGGGTGGATAACACACAGATCCTTCTGTTTCATTAAGATCATTTTAATTTCAGTTTTCTAGGGTTGTTGCTGTCATCTGAAGACAATTTTCAGAATTGGATTTAAGTTTGATATCACCGCTGTGACAGATCATTAAGAATGAAAGTGAGATAATTGCTACTTACAAAGTTCCTACTGCAGAAATTAAAAATCAATGATTTGTACATTTTTAGGTAGGACTGGTGAAAAAAAGCCTATGGTCAGGTCTTAGTGCCTCAAAAGCAGTTTACATTGCCAAGGTGATAAATATATAATAAATTTAATACATGCAGAAGTGGGCCATTTAGAATGTTTATTAGCTTTAGTAAACTTAAAGCTATTTTCAAAAATTTTTTAAAGCATATATTATATTTGAGGGAAGGAAGAGAAATGATGAATTAAAAGTATGTGATGAGACCAGGTGGTAATGAACCCTGAATACAAAGCAAAGGAATCTAGACTGTCAATGTTATATTATAGTGAATGTGGCTGTTATAATTATTATTTGTTTGTTTCTTGGTGGCTTTTTTTGAGAGGGTCTCATTTTGTAATTCAGGCTGGCCTTGAACTCGCAGTGATCCACCATGCCTGGCTATAGCTATTGTTAAGTGTGTATCATGATGTATTATATTCTTAATTGATAAATGACATAGGTTAAGAATATAAATGTGTCCACATTAGACTTTTTGTTATAATATAATTAAATGGCATTTATTAAATCAAGTGTGGTAGAGCACACCTGTAATCCCAGAACTTTGGAAGCAGGAGGATCTTAAATTCAAACCAGGTGGGGCTGCTCATTGAGACCCTGTCTCAAAATAAGAACTAAAGAAGGATTGAGGATCTAGCACATTGTGAAAACCCTGAGTTCAAACCCCAGGACCTTCTAAAAGGCATTTATTAGCTATAAAGCTATTTTATTAAGTATTCAAATTTATACTATCAGCATAAATTTCCAGCAAGGATTTAAAACTTAATTATCTAATTCATGTAAATAGTCTGTATTTAACATGATAGATATATTGAAATAAAAATAATGGAGACGTTCTTTCCTTTTCTGAGTTCTCAGAAATCATTTTCATTGATTAATGTAAAATACATATTGATCAAAAATATGTTCCTATGTGATATTTACTGATTACCTTCCATAGTTTAGGCAGTATGTTGAGCTCTGAAGAGAGAAATACACGTAAGTTAAATTCTGATTTAGAGACTGTCAAATGGGGTGACAGAAAAATGGATAAATTACCCACAAAGAACTAAAAAGGAATAGTGTCAGTAAATCTCTATGGGATAATTGGAAAAGGCTTCACCTAGAAAGATAACATTTAAGTTGATTGCTAAAGTGTGCAGAATGAAGACATCAGGGGAAATCACTCTAGGCAGAAAAATAACACTATAGAAATATCTCACAGTAAGTCAGGAATTTCAATATGGTGGAGCTCTGACTGTATGTGAGGGAAGGAAGAAAAATGATGGGTTAAAAGGATGTGATGAGACCAGATGGCAATGAGCCCTGAATAAAAGCAAAGGAATCTAGACTGTCAATCTTGGAGGAAATAGCTAATCACAGTATATGTTGGGGGTTTTGCTTTTTTAAAGAGCCTTGTGCCTTGAATGCTGTCTTGTTGCTGTTTCTATATGAAAGCTAACTCTACCAAAAATGGAAAAATAGAATGTACTGGCAGAGGAAGAAAAAAGGGGGGAAATGATTATGAAGGTTTCATAATTTTCCAGCCCTCAGAAAATGAACAGGTTTGGGGCCCCCTAATGAGAAACAGGAAGAAAAGTTAAATTCATTCAACGTTTCTGAATTCCCATCAGTAGATGTTAGTGACCTGTTGTGTGTATTGGGGCAGAAAAGGGAGGACCCAAAGACGGTACTCATTACGCTGATTTGGAAGGTTGTAATAGATGTTACTGCCTTTATCTCAAATGTAGAAGGAGGCCAGTTTTAAAAAATAAAGTGAGATAAATACCAAGTTTGAAAAGCCTACAAGGTATTCTAGAGGACAATGCCCCAGGTCACTAATATGGACACAGACCTCACCTACTGGGACCTCTTCACTCGGATTCCCTGTCTCTTAGGTGGGCATGTGTTGCATGGAGAAGGGAGTGTGTATGGGCAGCAGCCATTTTCCCCTTCATCCCCATCCAGGAGAATGAAGGAAAGGTTGGAGAGTGTCTCCACAGCTGAGTGTGTGGCAAAGCAAAGATGCAAACATTTAAAGGATCAGTAGAAAGGAAGAGTCTGTCAAAGGGGACAATGAAACAAGGATGCTTAGGCAAGGGGAAAACCATGGAAACCAAGGCAGTGACGGATTTTGAACCGAGAGGAGTCATCTTGCTGTGCAATTTCACCAAGTCATCAGTAGCCTGAAGACAGGCTGTGTAGTATCAGCCTCTGCTGGGAAATGAGGATGTTTATGGTAATCTCAGAAACAGTAAATCTGCGGGACTCTAAGCCACCTTGCGAGGGGTGGAATCATGGATAAGACTCGCAGAAGAGTCAGCAGTGGTAGCCAGCCTTTATTTTCAACCAATTTAGTGCTGAAGAAAAGCAACGAGAGCATGGTGATTACTGGGGTGGAAAGAGCAGGAGGAAAACTCTTGAGAAGGTGAGACAGTTGAGCACAATTGTAAGGAAAGATGTTTGTAAGAGAAAAGAGAAGTGAGAAGCACAGCGCCTGTTGGAGCCACCCCTGAGGGAAGAAGAGGTGCAACGCAGAACTCAGGAGAAGGGGCCCAAAACAGCAACATGTAGCCCGCCCTCCTTTGCAGGGGAATCAGCTTGCCCAGTGGTAGTAGCTTTTCTGCAGCATCTTGGAGGAGCTCGGGAGTACAAGCAAAGAAGTTAATTCACCCAGAGTCAGAGACCGATACGGAGTACAGTGGGGAGACATAGGGGCAAAAGATACTCTCTGGAAGTAACAGTGGAAGATGTAGTGCAGCAGAGACTAAGTAGGCAAGGCTCACAGTGCTTTGTGATTTCAACAGTCTCAGAGGTGTAGGCAGAAAGACTTAATTTATTCCACAGCAGCTCTAAGGGAAGACAAATATTTAGACAGGACTCAGCCTCTCTTCTTTACCAGATTCATCATTGTGTAAGGCAGCATAAGTGCAGCAAAGCTACACTCACTGCCTTAATATTCTTGAGTTTTTGTAGTAAACCGACTTCTTAGAAAGTTCATCCTTTGAAGAGGAGTTTAAGCAGGGGACCATCATTACTTTGCATCAGCTGCTATCCTTGTAATTGTTTGAATCCTCCCTTGCATTTTAGTTAGTACAGGGCAGTAAAGACGGACCTCTGGGAAGGGATCATTGCACGTTTCTTATACAGCTTTCACTGCAGGTGTGCAGCTGCTATGCGGGTTGGTCTGTTGGAGTCAGAAGTCAAACCCTTAATTTATCGCCATTGAGATTTGTTGAAGTATAAAAAGCCTTTTCATTAGCGTGTCCTATGGGGTAACACACAGTGGACCAGAGGCTGAACTGCTGGCCTGGTTCCACCCTCTGCCTTCAACCACTTAAATCCATTATGCCATTTACATCTGAGTCTCCCTGAAATCTGCATAAAAATACCTGTTTTCCTCCAAGTTCCGACTGACAGACTGCTGTGCCTGGGAAATTAGAAACCGCCTTATAGAAGAGTCCCGTAGGTGGACATTTGACAGGGTGTTACCTCCTTTCTTCCCTTTTTCTCTCTTCTTTCTTCCCTCTGTCCTTCCTCTCTCACATGGAATAAGGCCAGGATACGATAAAGATGAATGTACATAAAGTCAATCATCACTTCCTCCTCCATCTACATATGTAACAGTGACATGAAGGTGCCTCTCCTCTGAGATCACAGGACAGTGGTGACAGTCACATGTGTCCAGCAAGTCAATGAATATGTATGGAGTGCATACTGTGTCACAGACACCTTCCGAGGTGCTGGTGACATCTGTGAACTTAAATGATTCTCTAATGCTATTTGTACCCCCATGAGTCTGAGATTGTCTGGCCACGTTCATGCCTAGACTTTTTGAGCTGAAAAGGAGAATTGTGCTTCATTTCCTCAGCGCCCTACCATGTAGTGGTGTTTGATACAGAATGGGTGATCAATAAAGATTTATTGGATGAGTTAATTATGAGATAATGGACTCATTAGGATACATCTACAGTGCACTGATTTATATTCTGAGGCTTGTAATAGAAGAAACATATTTAGGGAAGAGATAGTATAACCATTTACAATGTTAAGTACAAAGAAATCCATTCAATTAACTATTTGTTTTGTGACAAGAAGTAAAAGCACCTTTGTGATTTTGGTGAAAGTTACAGTTGAACTTCTCTGGGAAGCATTTTCTGAGGGTGTTAACAATGGATAAAGATGTCAAGAAATTATATTCATTAAAAACAAAAAAGAGTAGATTAAGTCCATAGAGAAAATATTTTCAGATGTCATTGTTGTGATCTAGTAAGTGATTTCTGAGTCACTTATTTATTTTAGAACTGAAAGAGTCATAAAATGAATGAACACTCACAGTTTTATTATAAAGATAGGCAGCCATGTACCCTTTTTTAAAAAGTGACTTTTCAAGATAGTTCAAAAAGTTGGGATAGTATATGGCCATAATGCCATCATTCAAAGAAGCAATACCAGTTTCTCTTGGGAAACAGAGGGATTCATTTTGAGAGGGCTATTTTTATTAACTTCTCAGGTGCTTGAATTCACCAGTCAAATCTTAATCGTGTATCACACTGTAAGTAACTTCCTGAACATTTACTATGACTGTTCGCTCACATGACACCCATCAAAATGGTCAAAAAGCTTTAAAAATGTAATTTGCCTTTGATTTGTTTGGCTCATTTTCACTAGTCAAGTAGATGGAATGTTTTTGTAGTTTTGTTTTTTCCCCAGTTATGGGAATAGAGAGCTCAAGGTCTTCAGTCAACTGATAGTAGTCCCAGTCCATTTTACTTTGGATTTTGAGACAGTGTCCCATCAAGTCGCTAAAAGTTGCACAGACTAGGCTTGAGCTTGTGATTTTTCTGCCTCAACCTCTCAGAGTGCTAGAATTATAGGCATGCACCACCACACCTGGCTTGATTTTTTTGAAATGTCCTTTCTTTTTCTCTCTCTTTCCCTCTCTCTCTCCCTCTCTCCCTCTCTCTCTCTCTTTCTTTCTCTTCCCCCTTCCTTTTTCCCTCGCTCCCTTCCTCTCTCTTTTTGCCAACTTTGGCAAATTATACTTCTGTCTTCATCAAGAGGGGGGAATGAAAATTATTCCAGAGGATCTTACTTTAGAAACTCCTAGCTCTTCCTTACCTCTTTCATATTATTGGTCAAATCTCAAGGAACTGCTGCAAGAATAGCAAAGAGAACATGACTTAGATTCTGAGATATCTACTCCTGAATCTTTGCCTTGGAATTTAATGACAGTATACTCAGGGCAAGTTAGTAATCTTGCTAAGCCTCACTTGTCCCATGGAAGAAGTGAGGAGTGTTGTTTTCAAGAGTAAAGGAAGGAACTAGAGCAGGCTAAAGTGGAATGAATCAGCCTATGAAGAGATGATTATTTTGTAGTCGAAAATGAAGGAGTGCAGCAACGACAAATTAACTGCACCCTCTAAGTCTCATAGGCTCGCCAGGGCTGTTACATACCTGCAGATGTTTGGGTTTGTTAATCACTGGAAAGGCTTGAGCTAAACCATAAGATGATCTTCTACAGATCCAAAGTCTTCTGAGTCATTTCTATATCCACTCACAGAACATCCATTGAGTGCCTACTGTGTATTAAATGCTGAAAATGGAGAATAAACAAAACAAGCATGCATTTCTGTCTGCTTAGAGTTTCTGTTACAGTTGATCATAAACTTGGCCCTAAACAAATCAGATGAAGTTGCTGCGAGAAAGAGAGAATTAACTTTTCTATACCCACATAGAAGCGGTTTCCAAGGACAGTAAAGTCAGGGCTCTAAGGTTCTCTTCTTATGTTCATTTTGGGTGATTTGACTCCCAAATTGGAGGGTCAGGTGAGGACCGTGCCTTGACTTTTCTGAAAACCCTTGCTGTAGTAGGTGGGATGCCACAGGAAGTAGGTGAAAGCATCAGGAGAAACAGGAGGTGATTGTTAGCTTACATTTCAATGCAACACTAGAATTAGGGTATAGGTTTTTTTAAAAGATAAATTTTAATCTGAGACAGTGCATTTTCTAATTAGACAGCTATTCTATACTTCAGATGCAGTCCAGGTCCAAGAGATAATCACCTTCCTCTTTGCGGGAGGTAAGGGAGTGAAAGCCTGAAGGACAGGTCAAAGATCAAGTCTGAGTCAGAGGCCAACAAGATATGCTTTGGATTCGACAACTCTGTAACACCAGTTGTGCTCTATACTTGACCACAGCAAAACTCTTTCATCAGTGAAAATAAAGGCAACATACTCCTATAGGACAACATCCTTATAGGTTTCTGAACCTTAAGGTTTCTTACAATTTCACAACTCTAAAATTATCTATCTACCTAGTAAATTTTATAGAAAAAGAAAATGAAGCCATTTTTAATTGGTAAACCAGTTTTAAGAAGTGTTTTCTTGATGCATGGATTTCAATTTTGTTTTTTTTAAATGGTGATCCCCTGGAGATTTGCCTGTCTGAGTTCATTTTCTTGTCAAGATTGGGTTGGATAGGTTATTCTAACTCCCATGTATTAATTTTTATGGTATATCTATATATTTCATCAGCCAATCCTTCTGTACATTTTCCAGATTTCCATTAGTTTGTCCTAAAGTCTTGGCAAGCTAAATTTCTCTAAATCTTCAATGCATTACATTAAATGCCTGTTCAGCCTTGGAGATATATTGATTGTTTTTTCTCAGCAAAGTGACAAATACCATTTTCGTGACTATAATAGAGATTGATTATATTTTATGGAGGAGAGAGATAAAGACAGACAGAGACAGGCGCAGAGAGCTGATCTTCATGGGACAAACTTAAGCCTTACAAAAATGAAAAAAAAAAGATTTGAATTAATAATAAGGTCAGTGAATTGTTGCAGATAAGTAGAAGTGTTTCAAGAGAAAAGGAAAGTTCTGCAGCTGCACCAACACTGTGAAGAATTAGGGCAAATTTCCATACTTTGTGAAACCTTTTAAAAAATTTAAGTCTTTGTTTTTAAAGCTAAAGCTGTGACATTGTCCTCCACCACGTCTGAGCATGCTGCATGACAGCAATTATATGGACAGACATTTTTAAATTAAGTTAGAATAAAAGTAAATTATAACTGATGAAAGCTAAAGTAGAAAGTATATAGAGAACAGTCTGTATTTCTGATCTGATTTATGCAATCTAAATTTAAAACTCACTGTTTCCTTTTCACTCAAAGGTTTTTATAATTAGGTCTAAAGTGGACAAAATGTTTTTGTGTTTTTATTATTAACTTATTTTTTATAAGCTAAAAGATGTAATATGCATTTTTAAAAGGTACTTTTTAATAAGTTTCATGTATATAAATTACTTTTAGAATATGGACAGGAATAAAAAAAGTGTTTGAAATGTTGAAATAGTTTGTGGCTAGCTTTAAAGACATCACAATTGCTTTTTCTGAAAAAAATTGTTAATCAAAGGACCTAGTTCATGTGTACATACAGCCTTTACCTGTGTATTTATCTTCTCACCTCCAGCTTTGGACACGACATGTTATCTGGCATCAAGTGGACACTTGTCATTATTTGTTATATAAATAAACAAATGTTCCTGGAAGGGGAACTAAATAAAAATCACACCAACCAATGTTTGTTGAGCTACTCATGGGTCCCACTGAATTCTACACATTTTACCTTTAATCTTTACACTTCTCACATGGCTATGGAGTCATGCTCCAAGTGTGAGGTAGAAAATAAATAACAGGAACATTCATGAAGCTGAATAATATTTAAATATTCATAAAGTTCTGGGAAAAATAATTGCAGAAGTTTTCCTTTCAATCTAAAGAGCTTCTATAAGTTACCCACATAGTGGAGAGATGAGCCTGATAGTTTTACAGATTTGTGATTAAACGGTACAGAAACTATTCCAACAGGAATGGACTATTTCCTTGTAGCATATAGAGAAAACCTTTGGCATTATGTTTTCATGTGCTTGAAAGCTCTAATTTTATATTATCTGAAGACTAGTGCTGAAAACTTCATCTTGGCACAATTAGCCCCACTGCTAAAAGCAAGATTTTAAAGGTAACAACTAGAAGGGCAGGTGTAGGTGTTCTGGTGGCTGTCACAGTCTAGGGAGCTGGTAGTAACAATTTTCTCATCATTATTTCCTATTCGTGTCAGTTTAACAAAATTCTTTCCTCCCCTGTGACATCTACAACCCCCCAGGGATGTGTATGTATTAGTGGTGCTATTAAAAAATTTAATTTAATTTATATCATAGCTATTTTTTCATTTTAAAGAAAAAAGAACAAAAACACAATAACAAAGACAAAAACAAAACAACACAAAACAATAAAAATGATACAAAATTTCAAAACAATATGTAATACAGCAACCATTGTTAATTTCTATCATTCACTTACTTCTTCATAGATCTTAAAATTGGAGACAACCTCAACTCAAAATGTGACCAAAATTGAAAACAAGAAAAGCTAGAAAATGTATAAAGTTACTTAGCAATAGAGAATTTCATGGTAATGTTAGTTTTTATGTGATTTAAAAGCTCAGGATATTTTCTGGCTTTTAAAAAAATTCACCAGTTAGATCTGTATTATTTTAAAAATTGCTACAGTAAGTGTACAAAGAAGGCCTACCTTTGCATAGTATAAAGTTAGTGATTTAAGTGTCACCTACAGAGCATCATTTTAAAAATAAATTGCTGTTCTACATGTTCTTGTTTGATTTAAAAATATTTCTGAGAACCAGGAACCTAATAGTATTAAATCAAAAGATTGTCTTGTTTGTCTAATAAAGTATCAAGCAACATAACTGCATAAGTTAGCTAAAGAATTCCAGTATTATTTATATGCATGTATACCAGACTCTGTTCCTTAAAGATATAAATATAAAATCTTGATCAGATGGAAAGATTGATAGACTAATTAAAATAGAAAGGTTTTTGTAATACAGAAGTCAATGTCTATAGCATTAACTATTCTGAATGACTTGACAGGCTGCGATTGCTTTAAATTTTGAGAGTGAATTAAGCAAAGGAAAGGCAGCCTGCTTTTCCACATCATTCTCAAATGCCTCTATTTTCTGAAGTTATTAAAAACCCTTGGCAAGCATTTAATGTTTTCAAATACTATATAAGTTTTTTAGTTGCTTTAAAGTTAAACTTTTATTTATTCTTGACTTTTCTTTTTACACAAGTTTTTGCCCATTACAACACTGAAGTGATACAAATCTATGTAAATTAAAAAGCAAAGATCCTACCTTCTTGTCCTGTTTTCCATATCTACTGTTAATTGAGATTGTTCTAAAAGCAAAGAAATATATACATAATTATACATGTGAACATACAATGCTTTTTTCCTTAAAAATTACTCTATACATATATCTTTACAATTTGCTCTTCCAAATAAATGATTTATCTTGAGCACCATTTCACAATGTCAGGATTTTTTTCACAATTATGTGCATTAAAAATTTGTGGAGACATAGCAATGGAACCATTAAATGGTATGTGAATTCAAACTCTTTTGAATATATATAGCAGTTGTTCTCTTCTAGAATTGCTCTTTCCCAGAATCTTTACTAGCACTGAATATTACTCTTAATTTTTAACAATATGACAGTGTTGTAGATGATTGACTAATTTCTCTAATGATTACTCCAGCTAAATTTTATTTATGTGAATGTTTAGAATTGAGTAAGACCTTTAGAAAATGAGAAACTGAGGTAAAATTAGAAGCAAAATAAGATGTTTTTAAAACATTTTTTTCTTTTGGGTAATAGAAATGTTTTACTGGCATCAGTTGAAAGAGTCATTTTTAAAAAATCGATTTGAGATGAGTAAATATTGATGTTTATTTGGAGCAAAGATAAATATTATTGCTTCACATCTGAGTTAAAATAAGGCATTCTGGTTTTGATTTCTTTCCCTGAGTTTATTCCCATTGTATCTCAACCTTCCCTTCCCCAGACCCTAAAACATCCTTTTACTTTTGTCTCCTGAAACACTTTTAAAGTTCCTGCAGTCTTACAAAGATGGAAGAGCATACCTAACTTGGATGCTTCTCCAAAAACCCTGTTCTCAGCTTTGATCCTTGGGGATGCTGATTCTTGATATCTGGAGTGTGTCTTGTAACTCAAGTTTTCAGTAAGAACCTCAGCTGATTCTTGAGCCTACATCTTGAGAAAGACTGGGAGGAAGAGTTTAACTTGTTTATGAAATGGAAAAGACTCTTCATAATTTCCTTTGTTACCTTTTCTAGCTCACACATGTTTTAGCCTATCTGTTCTTCCTCCTAGGAATGCTAATTCCCTTTGCTCTATCTCTGCCTTCACTTTATCAAGTGCTAAATCAAATCCTATCTCTTGATGAAGACTTCTATTTGTTTATCCCATAAAGCTCAGGTTCTATAACTTATAACTGCTTCACAGGTTTGACGCTTAGGATTTAGTAGTGTGACTTGTGGTTCTGTAGGATTCTTCTCTTTGTCCCTCATCACAGCTCATACATAACCAACACTGTAAAAATGGGTTGGTTGATTGAATGAGTGACAATGTCATTACACTATGGCAAGAGGAGGTCAGACTCCGCTGCTTCAACCCATTAACTCATTTCTTGACATTTTGTGGCTTGTTATTCCCCATGGACGTTTTTATTGCTTTCATTTCCAATTGGACATTGCTTATTTTCAAGAGTAAGACAAAAGCTAATGTTTATCATTTATTTGAGTGCGTTAGTTGCATATTTAAATCGTTTATTAGCCAGTGCTGGAGAAAGTTAATTCATACCAAAGTTTTTAGATTCTGTTTGAAATGTAGTACCAGTTTTACTGGTAACAGTTTTTCCCCCGGTGAATCTATATTGCTAAGGGCTTTCTTGCTTAAAAAAGTAGTTCAGCTTTCTTAAAAGAAAAATATGTGATGCTCAAAATAACTTATTTATCAGTAGCTAGAACAGAAGTTTGCATGAGGTCTTTAGAATAAATGTAACATTTGTCACAAAGCATAGAATCTTCAGTGCCTTTGATTCCTGTGCTGTCTTTTTCCTATATGAAACTACACTATGTAATCTAGTATCGTACTGGTTATAGCCTGGCAAGGTGTTCATATACAATCAGATATACTTCATACTATTAGAAAGAATAATTTCCTGGGAATGAAAATGGAACTATTTTTATCAGTGGTTTTCAAGTTTGTCAGAAGAAAAGTACTGTCCATTTGGTTAGGGGGATGGTCTTTCAGTACTGTGTCTGCCTAGGAAAAAATTTCACTATTTTTCTCCTATTTTGAAAATTAGGCATTTTTAAGGCACTTTGGCAAAACAGAAATGCTTTCTTAATTTGTCACTTGCCAGCCCTAAAAACCTCTTGACATACAAAAAAGACATCCATTAGACACGTATCCTTTTCTTTTGCACTAGTGGTTTTGTGCATTAGTGGATGTCTTTGGCCGTGATGGACTCCCGTAGGCCTGGCTGTGCAGGAGCAGGTGTGAGCTTCCAGAGTGTCTTTACAAGTGTCTCCGTGGGGCTTCCCTCCCATGCCCCTGCAGGAGACAGCTCATCTGTTTAATCCGCATGTTTCAGTCAACCTTTCTTATTATGCAGACAGGGCTCCGAGGCTCAGCTGGATTTTGACTCTCCGAATGAATTGATGGGGCGCTTTGATCTTAACTATGTATTGCATCTGTTTCATCTTTCTTCTTAATGCAGAGTCTTCCAAACTCCAGCTCTAGCTGGTGCTCCTAAAATATATTAATTACTCTACGAACAAAAATTGTCATTTAAAATTCAGGCACAAACCCCACTTTTCATTTTGGATTATTTTCTTTTTTGTTTTCCATTGCAGTGGCATTTTTTTTGTATCCCTGAATCAGTTTGATTGCACTGCCCTAGAAGAGACCACCAGACTTGAGAGTATTGACCCATGTGTCTGTGGGTGTGTTTCATGGAGCAGGGTCAGTTTTGCAAAGAAAATGATAACAATTGATATTTGCAATTTAGTAAAATATGTAATAGCAGGTTATTTTATTCATTGACCACATTGAAGCAAATCTATCAGAGAAATATGAAGATACTGTTGGGCAAAATTCCTCTTTTTGATAGGAGCAAAAAAGATGCGTTGCCAAGACTATCAGTTTGAATCAAAGAAAATTACATGGAAAAATCAGTCTATCTTATAAGGCATTATAATATCATCTTTTTTCATAAAAATATTTAAAATGAAATAAATGCATATGTACTTGTGTGAGGTGGAGGTGGAGATATTCTGATGGAAGACTAAGGATTGTTTGCTCATTCACATGAAAGCACATAGAGTTACAATGGACCGAACCAGAAAATACTGAGGTTTTATCTGAATATGCCTAATCTACTATTTTTGACACTGATATTATTTTATTTTTATTTTAATCCTTCACAATTCTTAACTTTTCCGTATACCAGGATTTTGCAAAGATCATGTAATGTTAAGCTGTCAAAATAATTTCACTGAGCACAAACTGATATTTCCCAAGACCCAGAGGCCCTTGAATTATGCAAAAGTCTTTTACAGAGGAAGAGCATAATATGATGATTTAGACTATTTAACATGTACTTTTCTCCCTATCAGTATACTAAATATACTAATAACTGTTAGTGAGTTGTCAGAACATACATTTCCTCAGACACATTTGGAGATCAAATATGTAAAGAACTTGATTGCTCACCCTACCTCTATGGTATTGCTGTTTCTAAAATGTTTGTTTAAGTTTCATGCCAAAAAGGTCTCTCAAGCCTACATGTGGTATCCAACTCGAAATGAGAGAGATTTTCACCACTGATTCTGTCCTGGTATGGAATCTGAGGGTAAATCTGCAGGAAGGAAATGTGGGGGCTACTCCAATCCTTTGGACATAGCTACTCTGAGACACATTAGAAATACCTTATTTCTCTAGAGACATTTTAGCTATCTTGTTACCAACTGGGCTGTAGGTTGTCCTATTTACTGACTTTGCCAGTTAATGCTTCAACTTGAAAGGAAAGATGTAGTACTATCCAAGCAAAAGTAGCTGGTCTCAACGTACTTCATTTAGCTTTGCTGACCTTAATTGCTTTAGTTTTTTATCTCATACACCTGATTGCTGTGTTCCTGCTATAGAATAGAACAAAAATGCCTACGTAGTCTAGCCTATAATGATTTTGTGAACTTCTGAAATGTATGATTTGGCCTTTCTCACAGGAAACGGATCAACAAAAAGTAAAGGTTCTGGCTTCATTTTCATATTTTCTCGTGACTTACAAGTCTCTAAAATTCCTAGTCTTGTTAGAATAATAGCAGCCTGGCCCACTGACGTATTTCTCAAGGAGATGTGGCTTACTGCATTAGAATTTATTTTAAAAGATGATGAATTGCTTTATGTGTATTTCCTTGCGTCCATCAATTCTGACCTATACTCATTTCTTAGCATGTTTTCTTATTATTTTCTAACAGTAAATGAATGATTATATTCACCTCTACTATTCTAATATGAGAAGTGATTTTCTGGTTTTATCTGCAAAGAAGGTAGAGGAGAAAACACTTACATTAGCTCTGTTGGTGGAGATACAGTTTCTCACTATTAGCTGCCACTACAGTGCCCTCACACCAGCTCTCTGACCATGCATTTGGCCTATGGCCCTGTCACAGTGTGGTCTTACTTCTTCAACATCTTTGGAAGCCATTATCTTTCTGAGAACTAGCTTCAAATCCCACAATTTGCCCAAAGATGTTGTATTTCCAAACCCAGAAGTACAAATGATCAATTACTAAGTCACAAAACCAACCTAGTAGAGTTTAAAACAGCTTGCACAAAAAAGAAAAAGACTAGAAGTATAAGACTGTATTGCGTGTAATAAGGCTTAGACTTGTTTCATAAATGAATTTCTTTCCAAAAATAGTTTGAGTTTTGTGGTGCTTGACTATGCTATAAATATTTTCTTACCACAGATTTCAGTGAGAAAAAAAAGCCTAAAAAACAAAAAGAAACATAATACTCTGTTAAACCAAATAGCCTCTAGTAAACTTTTGCCTAGATGTTGGACTGTTAAGTTAGAACGTTATTTTTTCCTACACTCAAATTCTACTATTTTCAACAACTGTTATCAAGCAAATCAAAGGAATTAGCTTGTTCTAATAGAAAACAATCACGAAAATTTAGCTAATGCTTGCAGAATTATTACAAGTTAGGCTGTACCCGTTTACTGAAGGTATAATGTTCTAATCAAATAAAACATTTAGTCTTAGATTGTTGTATCAGAAACAAACATGAATATTCAGTTGCACAAGAGAAGCATAGAGTCACATGAAAAGCATTTTGTTAAGATCTTATCTTGCTACTGAGCCAAACGAATGAGTATAAACTATGTGTATTTGACAAGAAAGAAAATAACAGATATTGTTCTTTCAAAATATCTCTTGCTTAAAATCATTCCATTTTCATTTTCCAAAAGCTTTGTACATATGGCCTTCTCTTTACTAGTGGTGGTATAATGTTTTCTTTTCTTTGTATCCAGCAGGAGTTAACACAGAGAGGAAACTCCAACTGTACTTGTATTGCTCACTTGCATTTTATCTCAGGACTGAGAGACATTGAAAAAGGTAAAAGAGAAGGAGAGGGAGAGAGGGAGGGAGAGAAAATTATAATTTGGTCATGCGTAAGTGTCTGATCTGGTTTAATATTCCTTGTGTTCATTCTTAATTCCCTCTAATGTCCACAGTGGAACAGAACTTCGCTACTCCTCAACCTTGGTATTCCAGGAGCAGCATCACATGAGAGCCCGGCAGACCTGTAGGGCAGCACATCCCACCCCAGCCCTGCCGAGCCAAAGTCTACACTTTAACAAGATTCTCTAGTATTTTACATGATCATTAAGACTTGAGACAGGCTCGTGTATGGGATCAGTATTACCAATTGCTGTAGGGACTTGTGTGCATTTCACAGGTAGCATTTGCCCCAGGAGGTAAAATTATTAAGTTGAACAAATCAGCAATGCTTTATGGTCTACAGCTGTGACCGACCACCTCTAATAGTGTCAAGAATTACTGGTGACAACAGTAACATGTCTACTAATGAAGATACTAGCTAATTAATGAGTCGACCATTTCATGTAGTTCTTCAAGTAAGGCACTAACCAGTGTTTTTCCCCTATGAGTTTTATAAGCTGTTTACAAAAGAGGCAGTTGACATACCACATTGCCTAAGATCAACACCCTCTTGTAAACGCCAGGATCCTGATGACTGGCATCCCATGTGTCCAGACAGTCTGTGATTGGTAATTGCTCCTTTTAAAGCTAAGAATGATGATTTATTTGAAAAGGGAAGAAAATGCAACCCTTGAAAGATTCCTGTGAAAGTGTCAATTGACATTTGTTCAGATTATATTTGCAAAAAGCAATAATTGTCAAATTTGCATATTCAAAGTGCCAAAGAACACCTTCATTCTGATCGCACTTCAAAACTGCAGGTCATCACTTCACAATTTAATCATGTACTGGGAGTAAGTGCCCTGTTTCATTGTTTGTCCCATCAGAAGCCTTAGCTCCGGACATCTCACTGGCTTCTAGTGGACTTAACTGCCTCTCTCCCAGGAAAAACATTTACACAATTATAACACGAGGGAAGCAGTCCTTCCTTGAAATGATTCTGGAATTGGACAGAACTTACAAATGCAGTGTGTTTCTCTGGTGCTGAATTAAATCCTTTTTAATAAAAAGACATCCTTTGAGAAAAGGAGATACTGTGGGACGCTTACTGGATAAGGAAAATCAGCTTATGCAACTGATGACATTGAACATAGTGTTGAAGTGAAAATCGGAAGCTAGAGGTCTGGAGGTTGTGGGATGGAGCAGAAAGACAATGCTGTGTTCACTGCAGGTCACCAGGCAGAGAGAAGTATAGGGAAGGGAGGATTTCTGGTCCTTTTGGAAGAAGCCAAATAGACTACACAGTCAAGTAAGGATAATAGCCCTTCTAAAATGTTGTTAAATTTGTCATGTTTTAAAAGGAGGGCTATATATACATTTGTATATATATATATATAATATGAATTTAGGCAACTATAAAGGATGTGACACAAAGGGGTGTCTTCTCTCCTGTTTGGCTTACCAGGCTCAAGTCCCTTTACCGAAGCACCCATGTGAGCAGTTCCTTATGCATTTTTTAGAGATATTCTTAAAATACGTAAATGGTACATGCAAACTCTTGATTAAACAAGAGGGAACATACACAGGTTGGTGGCCATTCTTCTTTCCTTCAAAATGTGCCATAGAAATAATTTCATATATCCTGCTTCATTTATTTTAATGATTGTGTGGCATTCCATGGCAGGAATATAACATATATTATTTAACTAGTTAACCTTTAGTGACTTATGAAGATCATTTTCCATCTTGTACTATTAGAAATAGTGCTACAACTGGGATCCTTATGAGGCATATCTTCACCTACAAAGACTTCATTTATTTTTACTGAAAACTGTTGAACAGTTGGTAGGGGATGGACACAGAAATAACCTATTAGCATAGGGGCCAAGGTAGTAATAATTGAATACTTGGAAGCATTATTTACAAAGTAGTAAGTACTTTATAAGTAGAAATTTAAATTTTATATCTCTTCTAAAAGGGAGATATTATTAATATTTGCACCCATTCAAGAAGCTTGACTCTGAATCCTTTGCTCCCATTTGCTAGGCTGTGCTGCTTCTGAATTCTTCTATTGCTACTTTGGCAGTGACCAAGCATTTACTGGATACCATGTGCTAAGTGGCTGGCAGGCGTTAGTGGCAATCTTCATAACAGTATTATACATGTTACTTAGCAGTCCTACTGGAGTTTAATAATTGGTCCAAAGTCTCAAAGCTTATAAGGCAGGTGCTATGAATGGAAGGGAGGCAGGATATCTGACTCCTCAAGTTAAGGCACAGCAGGGAAGAGAATTTCAGGCAATTGTCTCTACATGTCACAGGCTAGAAGGAGAAATGAAATTATTACACATAGGAGATTTAACCCGTTTGTGATGAAGATTGTAATTTTAAAAATTTTTGCATGGAATTCATATATTTTACCTAGAAAAGTTCAAGGAGCAAGAATTTGAAGAGAAAAAAATATTATTTTATGTTGTTATGGCTGCTCCAAAAATGAGATGCTGGATGTTGAAAGGTTAATTCAACACACCTAAGTGATCAGCAGGTGGCAGGGCCATGGCAAGCGGCAGCAGAAGAGAGAGCTTGGCACACCAAGGAAGGATCCATGGCCGGCAGTCAGGCTCAGTGTTCTGCGCGGATCCCAGACGGAGCCTTCTCCAGGGAGAAAGTCTCCAAATCTGGGCTGCCTCGTCCTCACTGACTGCTTCAACCTTTAAAAAAATTCCACACCTATGCATCGTATTTATGTAATCAATGACCCGCTGTGACGTGGGGCGCTGGCCTGCAAGCAAAAAGGCAGTTTGAGATGGCTCTGTCCTGAGCAAGGCTTTGTGGCCACAGGAAGCAGAAATCAGCAAGCGCTCACATCAGAAATTCAGAGTAAGAGCACTAAAGAACAGCACTCAGTGGTCTCAAGGTGGCACCAATTTCTAGGGCTCTCCTATTTTAATCCCCGTCTTTCTGGCCATGCAATGCTGCATCTTTTCAGGCTCGGAAAGCAGCTGTACAGAAGCTAACAGCAGAATCTTCTGTAAGATCTGTTGGTTTTTGTAAAATTATAAAATCTTGTAGGACTGAGATAGAAGGATCGCTAATTCGAGTTTAACCTGAGAAATTTAGCAAATTAACCTGACCCAGTCTCAAAATCAAAATTAAAAAACACAAGAAAGCCTGGAGATGCAGATCTGTGTAAAAACCATGGGTTCAATTTCTACTCCACAAAAAGTTATATAGTTCTCATAGAAATTACAATTTGTAATGGAAGCCTTATGTTTTGTTTGGTTACTATCACTGCTAGCATTATTCTGTAAGTCAGTTTTGTAATCTAGACTGTCTTTGTGTGCCCATTTTTTGGGTTTAAAACACCGAATTTTCCGTTTTGCAGAACATTTTATTTAACCCAGTGAATTCTGACAAGTTCATAGAAAAATAAAGTACATGGTGATTATAAAAATGGTAGCTAAACTATACCACAGGTGTTTACCGCAATTCAGATGTGTGCAGTGGTTTTATGTGTGTGGTCCCCACTCCTATCAGACAGCATTATTTTCCTCCATTTGATGGACGAGGTCTTTTGTTCAACTGATGATTAACAATTATACCGGTGTTAAAATTTTGAAATCGAGAAAAATGCTTTCTAATTCTACATAACATAGCCAGCCCTTTACGTCCTTGAGTTCCGTATCTGTGTATTCAACCAACTACAGAATGAAAATATTCAGGAAAAAAAATATAACTGGAATGAATGTAGCCAGATAGTTTTCTTATTATTCCCTTGATAATACAGAATAACAAACTACTTAGAGAGTGTTTACATTGTGTTACTGATTGTAGGTATTCTACATATGATTTAAAGTATATAGGAGGATCTACGCACCTCACATGCAAATATGACATCATTTTATACAAGGACATAAACATTCTTAGAATTTGGAACCCTTCCCCTTTTAAGGGGGGTCTTAGAATCAAGCCTTATGAAGGCTGGGGATGACTGTTTTTCTAATTCTGGCTCTGCTCCTTCCAGACTTTGTTCAAATGTGCTCAGTAATCAATATATGAGCGATTTCATGTCTGTTTTTTAAAATTTAAAATAGTGAGATGAAGTCGGCTTTCTCAGTCTTCCTCATCATATAATGGCTGCATATAAGTAGTCACTAAAGTTTAAGTATTAATTTCTTTCTGTGGGGACATTATTTCCATCTTCTCTTATGCATTCTACTGGAATGAATGTATATAGTGTATTTTATTCTCCTTGCATTTAGGGGAAAATGCCTTTCCTGGTCAGAGTGAGGGTCTTTGTGACTCATTCTAACTGCTGGAATTAGGGTCACTTGGAGAGAGGAGCATTATTAAAACACTTATTTGGGGTTCTTAAGAGAAATGTCTACTTTTACTCTTTTAAACAATGATGTCTAAGTAATTTAAAGACATGATTTTGAGTAAATATATGGATAATCAGTATATAGTAGCCAATGCAAGGCCAAGAGTCAATTTTTACATTACGTAGTTTTAAAAATGTAAGTACATTGGGCCTTGCAGAGGGTGGTGTGTGCAGTGCACAAAAGTGTTCATTTGTCACCACGTATTTGCTGAGTTTGACCACGTCCTGGTGCCCCTGGCAGGTCTCAAAGCTACAGTAGCAAGTGTGATGGAAACAGCTTGTTTCCAAATGGTGCCTTACCTAAAGTCATAACCAAAGCTTTCTCCCTTTAACCCTCAACATGGTCCTACAAAACACTCACATTCCCTGACAGTCCAACTTCTTCTCATTCTTTTGCTTTAAAGGAGCTTTTAAAGAAGTCATAATGATAAGTATAGAATAAAGAACATCTTACTCTCAGAAATATATTAAATCAATATTAATATAAATCTATTATTTCTATGAATTCCTGAAACTACGTTTTTCCCTTCCCATCCAATTCTGGCAGGAGTTTTGGAATGTGTTTTCCTTCCCAGAATGAAAGAATCATCTTATTCTCACTGTGTAAGCTTAGTTTATACCTAAAAAGGCAGGCGCTCTTGTCTTCTCAGGGATTTAGGCTAAATAAGCAGGCATAGGGATGTCTTGCAGAAATATCCTCATGTGGAAAAGGATGGGCAGAGATCACTTTATAAGGTCAACATGGATTGGCTTAAGGCTACTTGGTCATGAAGTCAGATGTGCAGTTAATGGTTTGCTCATAGTCATTAACGCAGCACAGAGGTAGAAAAGGAAACAAGGACATTTGAAAAAGAAACTCAGAGTTTTTGGAATGCTTAAATTTCTAATATCCTATAGCCTTAACACTGGGGTTGGAGTCCTCCCTATTGCAAATTTTTCCATACCCCCATCTAAATACAAACCCCTAGAAACCACGTGTGTGAGATCCGGATGTATTCTTGGTCCCAAATCAATCTTGTCCCTCCTCCGAAAGCAATGCAAGATAATAAGTAGTGTTCACCTGATTGCTTTCCTGCTCTGAGACAGCTAGTGACGTGTGTCTTCCTGATAACCAGGACTTTCAGATCTGAGGCAGGGATAAAGGGAAGCCAGAGCTCACGGAATCTAAATTTGACAGTCGATGGCTGAGGAGAGGGTCAGAAGGGAGAGAATCTGTGACACAAATGAGAAAGAAACAAAATTTATCTGCTCTGGCTGTAATGATTATATCTCTTTCTCTGGCTTCCTTACAGTGGGTGACGGATCATACTCACCAGCCGGCTAATATCATAATTAGCAAAGTTGCTACTGTGTCTGCAAAGTTTAAACGAAAAATTTATCAGTGATAGGATGGCATTGTCACAGAGATCACAAGGGACACAGAGTCGACTTCTGCTCAAAATGGAATGGAGGTGTGTAAGCAAGATGAGAAATTCCGAACCTGCTCGACCAAAGGTAGGTTCTCTTATAATTTCCTATGCTGTTTTTTTTAATTAAGATTTCTGTTTGGTGCTCAGTAGGTTCTTTTTGCTTTTATGACTGAAATGATTCATAAAAAGATCTATATGATTTTTGAGCATTTGCAATATATTCTCTGGAAGTTTTGGGTTTTTATTTTTCAAATGCTAAAATTCATATATGATGAAGTAGCTTTTTGATACTGAGAATGGAATAAAAAACATTATTTTGCCTGTTTTGATGGCTAGCTCATCTTTGTCTGTGTCCAGAATAACTATTTGGTAACAGATATCAATTGAACATTTATATTGTGTAGCACTGAATTTATTTTGCTCAACAATGTAAAAGCTGTTACTTTTGTTTTATTCTGTGTGTCAACCCAGAGATAAGGGAAAGAAAAAGAAAAGAAAAGGCAGTTTTAGAATATACAGAGGTTCTGTATCAGTTTTAAGAAGTGTTCAAAGTAAGAAGTAGGGATCTGAGATCTTGATTTAAGTCACAAACCTCACACAAATTAATTGGAGCTTTAAAAAAATTTGATGGAGAAATTATGTGTGTTTCTGCAATGCCCCTCTGCCTATCGAACGCTATAGCTGTGTTTCCTCTTTACCGTGATTTGCTTTGCTTGTTTAAATGGTCAAGCTCCGGGGTGTTTCTCAGATTACAACCCTCTCCTATTGCTAATTAGTGCGTGTGAATACTGAGGAAGAGAGGCTGATGTCTCGGTACATGACGGAGCACTTCCTCTGAGTCAAATGAAAAGGGAGAAAGAGGTCTCAAAAAGTGTGCGGAAGTCAAGTTTGGGCTATTCATGCTGTGTCACACCACAGCTGGAGCAGCACTGTACTCCGTTTGCTGTATAATCAGAGACATACATTGTGGCTCGACTTTTCCTCTGTGCTCATCCGGGCCGCTCCACCGTGACAAAGAGTCACAATTTGTCTTTTGCTCATTACTATTGTCTTTTGTGTGAATAGCAATTTTTAAACCTTGTAGAAAAACATTTCAAAACAAATTAATACGCAGCAGGTGTGTTTTAAGTAAGTCAATTTGAATTTTCTCATAGTTTTATTCCAAACTACAGGAAGCTTAACAGTCTCAGTCTACTGATTTTTAAATTTTGGCATTGAAATTTCACATCCTCATATAACAATAATGAATTACATTATGAAATTATGAATTTGAAAGCCTCTAAGTGCCCAAACAATTTAAAAGATCTTTTTCAAAATTTTGGAAAATTTGACGTAGCACTTCTTTATTGTGACTAAAATGTAATGACGCTGATTAGCAAAGCTGAAAGCAGAGGTTTTGATCGTTATTTTATTATATTCTGGACATCCTTTCCACAGAATGTTACTTCCATAATAGAAACTTTTAAAATTCTTTAACTTGGATTCTCCTTTCACCCAGTATCTAGTATGTAACAGGCACTCAATGCATAGTCATCAAGAGAATAAATAAATATGCATAGTGCTACTGTTATTCAATATGGTTACCATTTACTTCTTCCAAATCAATAACTTTTGTACACAGTAAATATTGTGAATAGAAACAAGTAGATGAGTGGCTTCATCACAGGGAATACAGAAGACTAGTTAAAATATATGCTGTTGTGTTAAGTTCAACCTCCATAATATTTTGTGTAATTGAGACTTGGTATGGTAAGAACTCTGTTGGGGTATCAAAAGCCTTTGAAGATTAGAAGGGGTGAGAAATGTTCACAGCTGATCTCACCCCCTTTAAAATGGGATTATCTCCTCAGAAGTGTAGAAATGGACTCTTGTCAGAATTTCAAAGGGATTAATATTTTGGTAAAATGTGCTACTGTAAAGAGTTAGAAGATTAGTGATACATAATAAATGAAATGCATTCTTTTACGTGGAAATAGGAAAAGAATAACTGTCCTGCGGGTGACTGGGGCTGTAATAATTTTATTTAAGATTAAAGTCTGATTGACCCTTGTTAGGATGATTGACCTTTCTGAAATTAGAAGCCACATCTAAATTAGTCTGCCCAATTTAAACGCAAACATCGAATAGGTCCTATGTCATTAAATAATAAGTTTTAAAAACTCTCTTATTTTAATTTTCATTTTTGTGCATCCAGATGATATGCTATTTTGGAAGTACTGTAGCTTTGACAAGAATGTCTTAGTGGCAGAGAATCAAGAAATAATGTATACATAACTGAGAACATGCAGGGAAAATGGTCCAAATACCACTTCCCCCAAAACATAAAAACCACGACCCCAATGAATGTAAGAAATATGAACCCCAATTGAAACTGCATGTTCTCTACAGCAAACCGATCTAGGTTAGGAATAAGTAGCAGTGACACTGCCAGCCAAATGACAGCCACCAAAACTGCATAGCACACCCATGTTAAATCTATACAGTGGCTCCTGAAAATGTGCACTTTGGGGGTCAGTTCTTGAAAGTTACTTTGGCTGAAGCAGCTCTTGAAAATTACTCTGGATATCTGGAATTTCATTTCCCATGGTCTCTGATAGTCTCAGGATACAATCACCATTTTCATTAAGTTTAAAAATGTTACAAAAGAAACAAAGTCTAATTGTTTGCAATGCTATGTAATGGTTTGCCTTTGTTTTCATTTGTTAGACTTTCTTCGAGACAGAGTGAAGCCTTCAAAAACTGTTTCCATTTTTCATATCCTGTTAATTTTTCTATTACCAAACCAGCGAATTTTTTTTTTAGTTTTAGGTCCCACCACACAGTGAATACGTCTTTCTTTTATGTGTCTGTGGACTATTAAAATGGTAATAAAGGTTCTCTTCATTCCATACGTAATTTATTTCTCTCTCTTTTCATCAAAGAATTCACTCTGAATATGTCAAGGTAGAAAACTCCCAGGCATTATAGTATAAAAATTAAGAAGCCTGAGGTGCTGTAGTTTATTTTTGCACAAGCTTTTCATGTATGCTTTCAACATCCTTCTGAAAGGCAGGATTCTACTGTAGGTCTGTGAAAAAAGTCCAAGATGAAATACTTGTGGAAGAGAAACAGATTATTCAGTTCACAAAGTGACTCTGTAATCCTCCAGAGAGTTGGATAATACCTTGAAGCATAGATTAATAATATGTTTAACTAAGATCTGTTTGCTGTAAGGATCATTTCCTAATTCTTAATTGTGGGGCAAGCATTCATCACAAATTATAAACAAATATGTTATTCTGTTTTTTGTCTGATAAAGTGTAGGTGATCAGCTTTAGCTCTGGTGTAATGAATTGTCAATCTTTTAAAAAGTGATTGTTCCATGATAATACTTGTCTTCTTATTAAAGATAATTTTTGCTAAAGAATAAACACAACTATGTTAATTCCTAAAATATGTACTCTTAATTCTTCGGACATAATTAAAAATCTTCTTTAGAATAATCTTATTTAAGTTCTTACAAAACTAATGGAAATGACTTTCAGTACTCACATGTGCTGCAAATACAGTAACATTCTTTAGGCATAAAAAGCTAATGTGCCAAAATACTGATAATGTCTTCCTCTATATCGCTATTAATTATCAGCCATTTTCATAAAAGAAGATCATGGTATGGGAAGGTAAAATTCATATTGTCTTAGAGAAGAAAAAAAGTGTTAGGGAAAAGCCAAGCAAAATGATTATATTTTGTTAAGCCCCACATCCAGTCATTTGTTTTGCTACAGTGTGCTGTAAAGACATTTTTATTTCTTTATGTTGTCTTTGTTTTCTGGTATTTCATTCTTCTCTAATTTACCCAGTCCTGGGCCTGACATTTTCTCTTATAGTTGTGAAATAATATAAATAAGCCAAGATTAGTTCATTTGATATATTCATAAACCAATATTTCAACTGGAGTCCATCTGTCTAAAAAGCCAGCAGTTTAAAAAAATAACAAAAATGTTGTTTTATTCATTGTTTTATCCAGTGCATATTGTGAGTCATCAATTTAATTTAATTTCACAAGCATGAGAGCAGTCCTACCATGAGTAATTTTATTCTTCTGGACAAAAGAAAATGAGAAATGGCAGGATTTTCATTTGTTTTCATAGTAAAACAAAGTAGTCATCTATGAATTTTTCGAGGTTATTTTCTAATACATCATTCTAGAATAGAGTTAGTTGATAGACATTAATCAAATGGACGATTTCTTCTAGTTTATTTGGTAAAGTCATATAAATACTCTAGAAATAATGAATACTCCAATGTTAACTTTCCAGCTTAAATGGGAAGATTAGTTTCCTAGTACTAGTTTTCAGGTGAGTTGGAAGGTAATGAGCAAATGTAGTATACTGGTGTGTGGCCTATTTGATCTATTTTGTGTGATTTGTAATTAAATTTATTATACTAATTGTACATACGAGATTGGTCCCTTATTATCTCTGCTGAATTGGTTTCAGGATTCCTGTGGATGCTCAAGTCCCTTCTATAAAAATCACATGATATTTAGCTACACACATCCTTTCCATACTTTCAATAATCTTTAGATCACTTAGAAAAGGAAGGTGTTGTGCAAATAGTTTGGTGCTATATTATTTAAAGAATAATGACAGAAAAAAGGTAATTTGTGGTTAGTACAGATGGGAATTTTAAAAAGTATTTTCCATCCCTGTTTGGCTGAAGCCACATGTGAGAAACTGCGATATAAAGGATTGACTGTGCTTTGCAATTTGGAGAACTGTTTAAAAAATGTTACCTTTACCTAAAGTGTATTGAGTTTCAGCAATTTCGGAACCATCACTGACCTGCGTTTGGTGCCACTGTGTCATTATTGAGACCTGCTTATGCTCCAAGCATTCCCCCACACCCAGTGAGGGGGATGTGTGAGCCATGCTTTATGGACCAGGAACCCCAACTGAGTGGTCAGGGATTTTCTTGAAGTTGGAGAGTAAGACAGTGGTCTGGCCTGGCTTGGAAACTGGTGACATCTCGAGCCCTTCCTTCACCAAAGCTGTTCTTACGATGTCTGTAGCATTTTTCTTTACTAAAACTTGGTGAGAATGAGAAAAATACTTTAGACCCTTTCCCTAGACAAAGGAATGTACTGAAACCCAGGAAATATAGTGAAAGAATCAGCCATCTCCTCATTTACTCTGGAGACAGGAAGAGCAGTGGCTCAGGATGCAATGGATTGTTCACTGAGGTGTGTGTTTGGAGAACTCTCACGTAAGCTCATTTTGTGGAGACCAGACATCCTCCTCCTCAAATTCTAACCATTACATTTACTGAAAACCAGTCATGGAGTTTATTTAAAAATTATTTTAAAATCCTCTGCTTCCTTCTTGTTCAATTAAAACTCATACATCTTTTTGTTTCATAGAACTTTGAAGTCAGAGTGTCTTTGTCCCACCCTACACGATTTCATGGATGTGAACAGCTTGGCAGCCCACAAAGCTACCTCCACATTTTATAGTTTCTGCTCTTGAATCCGGGTACAGGAGTAGTGTCTATTTGGTTTCTGTGCTACAGGGACTTAGCCAGTTGTTTATGCCAAGCGCATCGAAAAAACGTGTGGAAATAATCTTTTAGATAAATATTAAAAGAGAAATGTAAATTGTGAAGTGTCACTACAATGTGAGGAAAAGATACTGCGCCACTTGGCAAAACAATTTCTGTTCTCATTTCTTGATTTATGAGAACAAAAGAATGATGCTGAGGTTAGCAAACCATAAACTTCTGCTATAGGAGCTCCAGGGGATCCAAAGTTTGAAGTTGACACGTACCTTTTCACCTGGGGACTCTTACCTACTCTTGAAACTTGATTCTGTTGGTTTGGAAACTCTCTGAAGTCCATTCAGAGAATTGTGATTGGTCTAAATCCACCTCGGTATCTACTCCTGGGACTTTTAAACGATTTCTAATACTTGGTAGTCGTGGAGAACATGTTTTTTAAATTGGATTGGAAGTGGCTCTGCCCATTAAAATAATGGTAAAAACATTGAACCCAATACTTCATAAAGGGCAGATGTTTACATTAATAAGTTAGCCTTAGCTTCAGTGTCTGGGGGAGGAAAAGAAGTTCAGACAGATAAATAGATAGATAGATGGATAGATAGATACAACTTAGCTTGTTCTCGCACCTACTTCAGAATACTTTTAAAACATGATGCCATTTTCTCCTCTATTTTAGTCGTTATATCCCTGAATGTCCCTAAACCCAGAACTTACCAGGCATTGTTAACCACTTGTTACTTAGAAACAGATAAACTAGGTATTTTTTAATCGCAAACTAATTAGAATATTGAATCCAAACGATCAGTTTAGTTGGTGTTTGCAAAGACAAAAAATAATCTACAATATTCATTTTGAAACCAAATGAAAAAGCAACTCAAGGGCATTGTGTGGAATTTGGAAAGCTGAAGAATACTGGCAGACAGATACAAAAATACTATTGTGATTCTAATTGCAAAAGAAAGTACTTTGTAGCAGAATAAAATAAAGTGTATAATAGAAACAGAGAAATGGAGTGAATCTTCCCTTCAAAGATGCTGGGAAAGACAGAGAACGAGATGGACCAACATCTCTTCTAATTATATAACTACTTGCGACTTCATTAACCACCTGAGTCTTGCTTGATGATGACTAAGCCCTTAGTCCGACGGGAATCAGTTTCACTATATGGAAACACTGAAGAAAACATTTATAAAAAATATGATCCAATTTCTGAAAATACAGGCCAATTAAAGATAGAGACTTAATTCAGGAATTTTACTCTGTCTGCATGACGTATACATTAACGATGATTTCTCTTCCCTTATTCTTCACCTTTATAAGCAAAATGAGATTTTTTTTTACTTATTGACATATTACTGAAGAATCTCGCTTTTTTCCAAAATTACACATTTTTTGCATAAATGTGCCTAATTACCTGAATTCAGTTTTGATTAGCAGTGTTAATTGATGCAGCTGTGGATGGTATCTGTTTACCTAAATTACCATGTGCAAACAGCAATATGTCTGGAAGTGAACATGCTAAACTGAAAATACTAATTAGCTAAGACAGATTGTTATTCAAGTCACATTGTGCAGCTTTCTAATGAAAGCCTGGATGTGTCAGGGTTTTATGATATTCAGACAGAAATGTCTATATTACATATGATTTCTAAATTTAATTCATAAGAACAGATGGGATGTCAGCCAGTGTTCTTCTGCCTTATTCTGTTATTAATGTGAATATTTTACTCAATTGGAGATATATTCATATGTTTTCACAAGAAACTCATTGTGTGCTCTGACAATGTGCCAAACCTATACACAGAGGCTCATCCCTTCCTTCACCCATACATGCATAGATCATATTCAGCCAGTGTCCCAAAGATGGAGATAAACTACCTTACCAGTGTAATCTCATCAGCTGGTTAATTTAGTCTTATACAGAAAAGTTAGTTTTAAAGACAGCTCCCACTCAGTAGAGTTTTATTTTGACTTTTTTTTTTTTTTTTTTGCATCTCAAATAAATAACTGTAAGGAAGATTTGACTAAGCACCTTGTAAAGGCTGAAAGGTGAGCACTCAATGCCTTTAGATTGTCTTAACTCTTTAATCATTTTAAAATGGATAACAAGGCAGTGCTTATTTTCAAGTGCCTGGTTTGAAGTGTTACAGCCTTTTTGTGTGTGTCCTTGTTTCCCATTACCTTTGTCCTAAAACATGATCTGCTTTGCTTAAGGTTTTCTCCATAGAAAGCATTAATCTTTTACCATCTGCTGTCACTCAGTACTCATTAATGGCACTGTAACTTAGACATATCTGAAGATTATGGTACAAATCCTGCACATCATATAGTGAAGAAATAATGGACCATTTTTCTTTTCCTGAAAGGCTAAATAATTGTGCTTAATGCATAATAAGTCTCCTCTTCCCAAAGGCTGTGAAGATAAGGTCTCTTGATTCAACCTGAAGGGCTTACATTCCCCTACTAGATATTTTAAGATGCCATGAGCAAAATGGGGATAATTTTCCTGATGCAAATTTGAACATAATTATAGTTTGGCATATTTAATTTAGGTTTAAGTGAGAATTATAATTACCCCAAATTGAATTATTTCAATTATGCTAATTTCTGTTCCCAAAGTTGGGTTCTAAGATAGGTTGCAATCTAACAAAATTGCAATGGCTTCTAATAAGTACAGATAAGGAATTTCAGCCAATAATTCTGTTGTAGCTATGTATTTTTTAATGAAAATATTAAAGTGCTATTATATGACCCAGAAAATGCGGAGTTCTTGAAATAGATTCAGTCAAATGTAGGGGGGAAGGAAAGATGGAAAGAAGGAAGGAAGGAAGGAAGGAAGGAAGGAAGGAAGGGAGAAACTTGAGCTACTTGTTCAGTTTTCTGTATATAGTTGCTGTTTGCTATCCAATCTATGAAGCTGGTCAAAGTATATTTTAAAATGAAATTCATGGACCAGGAATATAGTTCAGCAGCACAGTGCCTGCCTGGTCTTGAGTTCCATTCCTGGCACCAAAAAAAAAAAAAAAAAAAAAGGAGAGAAGAAAAGAAAAGAAATTCATGTGTGTCATAGTTACAATTATTTAGCAGTATACTTGCAGGAAGAAAAGCTATAAAAGTCACCTTCAGAATTGTGTTGCTTTTGATTATTATCATTTTAATATCACTCCTTCCAAAAGTGCTTAATATGAATTTCTATATTCTTTGAGGAGAAAACTTGGAAAGTTCTATTTGTCATTGGCCACAGGCAATTTATGGAATGTTCTGTGGGTATCCGAGAAATTCAATACCATAAAACTGAAGTGTGTACACATGTTTGTGTATACATACATCACCCAAGCAAAGAGCACAATTTAGACACTGCGTTCTACTAGACACCATTTCTATTGTCGGAAGTGTTTATTTTCTGTACTGCTGGGTTTATTAGAGCAATTTCTCAAAAAAAGGTCTGTTTTTTAGGATATAGACAAAGGAAGAAAGATCACTAAAAGCACAGCTACTCATTTGTACAAAATAATGCTTGTTGCACTGTATTAGTCAGTTTACCTGCTGCTGAGCCCCAATACCGAACACCCAAAAAAAGGAGAGGTTGAATTGTGATCAGCTGATTCTGACACAGAGACAGCATGTTCGAGGATGTGGCAAGCAAAGCTGCACAGTTCATGAAGGCAGGAAGGCAAGCAGGAAGAGAGGAAGTGTCTAGGGACCAGATACATGACCGAAGTGTCACCCCCAGGAGCCTGCCAGGCACACTAAGGAGTGTATTTTACTCATTCCCTACACACCTCAAAAGGCCATCACGTTGACACAATTAAGCATAACCACCACAGGCTCTTGTTTTCTCATTTTGCGCTTCCCTAAATAAATCAGTGAGGGCCGTTTTGTCTCCATGTATAGATGTGAACTTACTTTGTGCCAGGGTCTTTGTTGACACCTGTGAGCAGTTCTGCAGGGTAACTAAAATGGGAAAGCAGGTCAGGGATGTCACATCAGAAATGGAACTGAAGAATTTTATCTTACATTCCAATGGATTGTCTTGAGGCAAATCCTTTAACCTCAGTGTGCAAATTAGTTAATTTTAAGAATAAATATAGCTGGCTCTTTGACTTATTAAGGATTTATCACTTATGCCCAGGGTTCAACAGATCTGCAAATGAGGTGTAGGAATATTTTCTTTGAACTCTAATTGACATATGGGGGGAGGCAGACCTGACTGAGCTAACGGCTGAGGGACTAAATCCTTTGAAGAAATTTTGATTTGGTTTACATATTAGTTCTGAGTCTTGGTAATGTATTCTAAGATTAATTTGACTCACACTGCTTTGGGTATTCTGGCTCTCTTTCCAAAGGACAGACTGCAGGCTCCCTGAGGGAACATAGCTTTCTCCCCAAGAATTCCAACACACAGAATAGGGCTTCTCAAGTGCTCCTGGAGTGAATAGTGGCTGCAAATGAACACAGCGCATGGCCAGCCATTAATCCCATTTGTACCTCTTAGTTACTTAAATTACAAAATGTGGTACTTCACCTAACTCAGGGACCATGGACCTTCTGAGGACATTTAAAAAGTTGTAAAGGTGCTGCTTATTTGGAGAAAGCTATACAATTTTTTATTAGTTCACGTTCTGGTAAAAGGAACTCTCACATTTTCCAGAGAATGAGGATGCACTTGAATTTGTTCCCTGGAAAATGTTATTTAAGTTGGTAAGGAAAGGTTTGTAGACAGCTAGACCTAAATTCAGAATTTTGCCACCCTCCTTTGCTAGTAGATTAACTTTAGGGCATTTTCTTGACTCCTAGACTCTAGTTTACCCAGCTATAAAAGATAGATATAATATCCATTTATGGTGGTGTTATGAGGAGTGCATTATATAATGTAGGTAAACATTTTAATATAGTACCTAAAACTGAGAGGAAGTAAGGGTGATAATTAATGTACTACATAAAATGCAGATCAATGTGGGAAACCTATGTAGGTTATTGAAAAACAACTTAAAGGGTAACACTCATTAATTTACTTTAACTTTTGTCATTAAAACTTCCTGTCTATACACTTTTGTGTTGTGTGTGTGTGAGTGTTTTGGAGTGTGATTGAAAAATATGCTATGTTAGATTAAAAAACGTGTTCCTATAGAAAACACATTGTCATTAATCCCCCTCAAGCTACTTCCCCTCACTTTGAGCACATTTACCTCATCGTTGCCCATGCTACTTTCTGGAGCAGCTCTAGAAATCCTGTCTCCCTGCATGTCTTTAGTTGCACTGTCATGGCTGCCTTGATGTCTGCATCAATACAAAACGTTTACTTTTCACGGTCACTTTGACTTTGGGGAAGATCCAGAAGTAGCGCAGCACCAGGTCTCAGGAGTAAGGCGGACAAGGGTACCTGTGATGGTTTTATAGTCTGAATTTCATTGGATGGCGGTCAGAACAGCATTCACCATATTTTTAGATGCGCCTCTTAAGGACACCCATGAAAGAGGACTCCAGAACTGCTTCAGAGAGTGGCAAGAACAATGAGATATGTGTATTTGCAGCAAGAGGGAGTGGTTTGAGAAGAATAACGGCAATATGTGTTTTACACACTGCAAATATTTTAAAATTTAAGCTTTCCCCACAATTCTTGATCAGCCCTTGTACATATTTTGAAGGACAAAATGAAATTTCTGCCTTCCTGAAAGTATATGACACACGAACGTCTGGCGCCTACTTTTCCAATAATTACTAACAGCTATCTAATATTTAATAGCTCAAAAATAATTCTGTACACACCCTATGTGATTTCACAGCAACAAGACAGAATAAGTAGAACTGTGTTCATCAGTGACTAACCTAAGGTCTCTGGCTGCAGTGAGGAAGAGGAAAGAAAGAAGGCAGGAGATTATAATCTGGATTCCATTTCGGTAAAGAAGCTAGGGGTTCTCTCCGTGGAACACCGGCAGGGTAATGTACTACACAAGTAGTGCTGCATCTGAGGAGGGGGTCCAGGAATGAGCATCTTGGGAAATCTGGCACATTATCCACATTTTGACAGGTGGGTGGAGTTTCCCCTTAATATTCATTTATTAGAATATTCAGATTCATCAACATTGCTTACAATAGTTAAACATTACTGTCTCTACTGTTACTACTCTGACCTGTGTAGAAATTAGAACTGAGGTTTCTATTAGGACTTAAAAAAGGCCCAGAGTTCTAAACTTGGGGAACTGTGTAGGGATTTCTGAAGAAATTAGCACATGGACCAAGATTCCAGAACAAATAAAGTACATGTATCCTTTCTTATTGAGTTAGTCACAAGAGATGGAAAATATCTCAAAAAGGCCATCTTACCTATTTATAAATTTTTGTGCTGGGTTAAAACAATTCAGTGATTAAACAAATATCTCACAAATACTTTCTATTCATGAGGTGTGAGGTATTATTTAGAAAGGCACTGTGGGGACCTAGAAAGTATAAGGAATGATGTCTTCAAGGGTTCTAAAGTACTGTCTGTGATCATATATCTATTACTGCGTTGGCAGTATAGTTTAGTAAATTCCTCTTCTTTTAATTCTAAATCTATTAAGAAATGCATTAATTTATTCTTGTATTCATTCAACAAACATTTGTTCCTTCTTATACTGGGTAGTGGGGGATAGATGGAGGCACAGAAGTCAGATGACCTGGGTCTCTAACCTTGGTTCTCCACTAATTAGAGGTGGGGCAGATTATGTGACATTTAGCTTCCTGGTGAGTAGCACGACCTCGGTTGGTTATGTGGGCATTAATACTATTTAAAAATACTTCCCACTCTGCATGGCACACAGAAGTGCTGTCATTATTATTTCATGAAAGTAAATGTATTTCTAGTCAAGGATGCACAAGCAGTTAGAAGGTTTGAAATACGCATTCGTACAGAACCCAGAGCATTTGAACACGGTGTATAAGTAAGTACAACTACCTTGATCCAATTTCCATGTTGTCAGAACTTAGAAGTAGGAAGGGACTTCCACAGAACAGGCAAACCATCGCAGAAATGCTTTATGTATAGTGTGCTGTCCAAATCTAGCCATGCTTTTTTGTTCAAGATAGGCAGCCTAATGAACATTTCCCTGGAGACCACCATTTCTTAGGGCCCTACAACATCTGTGCAGTTTAAATAGGATGCATGTCCAAGCCCCAATGCACATAGAATACAATTGCCTAGTCAATGTGGTTAAATAGGACAACATCCATCTCTGGCCTTTAATTGGTGGTTCCATGCCCCTCATTGACCCTGGGTTGTTGCCTTTTCTGATAGCATGCATGATAGAGTCTTGGTGTATTTGGACTTGTTCAGAGCTCTATGTCCAGAAAGTCCACATTGGATTTTTGTCATTAGCTGGTCAAGATTGAATTAAACCCACTTACTGAGGTCTGCTGTGGAATGTCTTTTATGTTCTGTGGCCTTTATGCTTGGGCTCAGCTCATCTCAGCTGAGGCTGAGGAGTTAATGAAGGTCTGCTGCTTCTGAAAACACACCTCGTATGTGTTTGGGTATTTAAATTCTGTTTTCTAGCTTTTAGGGTTTATATCCTCGTGGTGCATTCAAGTGCTATGGAAATAAGACCAGATGGATGTGACAACCAGCCATTCGGGAAATTGCATACACATTACATTTTAGAAAACCAGTGTACATATGTCTATCTGGATGTGTTCATATGTTGGATTATTTTTTGTTACATCCAAATGGTTGGGATTTCAGTGAAGCAGTTACCTAGAATGTCAGCATGAGAATTCCTGTTGGGGAAAAAGCAAGGGCCTGCACCAGGCAGGGTTGGGTGTGAGGGCAGAGGAACAGCTATTCCATATTGTCCCATCTTCCCTTAGTTTTCTCTATAGCACTCACTGCTGAGCATTGTATTATAAATTTATTTATTATCTACCATCCCCCTATGATATAAGCGCTATCGTGACAGGACATTGTTCTGTTCTTTAATAGTGTAGTGTCTGACATGCAGTAAGCACTCCGTAAGTGATAGTGAATAAATTGGCTATCACAGAGATAATGAAATGGTGGTAATTCTCCCTTGTGCTGAAGCCAGCATCACACAAAGATTTTGTTTCCTAAATGGTGAACATATGAGTGTGAGGAATGATGATGTCTAACATTTATGTAATGTTTACTATGGGCTGGCCTCTCTTCTCATCACTTTACTTCTAATTCTGACAATAATCCTTTGAGGTGGGGTCTTGTCCTCTCTATTTTATGAAAGGGAAAATGAAAGCACAAATACTATGTCCCAGAGCTAGAATTTAAAATCCACCAGTCTGGTCCACATCTCAAAGGTAGCCTCCCACCTTTGAAAATAAGTCATCTCAGGAATGTATGTACCTTTCAAAAACATCACCCCATAACCATGATCTATGAGTTCTGAACCATTCTTATATATGCTATTCAGTTCAACCCAGTAATACAAAGAATTACTCTCCTTTTACTATAAGATGCAGGATCCTGTACAGACAGCCACTATCCCTATTTTGCATTGCACTCTTCAGTGATTTGCCTGCCTTCTTATTCTTTACCAAAAAAGAAAAGGAAACTAGATGATTAACGCTATAATAAACACTGGACGTTCCTGCGCTGGTTCAGTTATTGTGTTAACGTGCCCAAAGTGTATCGACTCGCTTGGCGGAAAAATTGGTATTTGGGATTTTATCTTAGCTTGTTGCTAGTTACTTAAATTCATTCTGACACATATTGCAGCAGAATAACAAAATCCAGGTTCATGGAGCTTGGGCACATTTGTGGGTACAACGTTAGAGTATCATCCAGCTCGTTCTACGGCTAAGAGGAAATTAATACAGATGTCTCCAGTTTGTACCGAAAGGAAGTGATGAACGTAGGGGTGTGTTACATTTCACACAAGCACATGTGTTCCTGTTGAACATGTCCATATGGTTACAGATACTATCTTTAGGCAAATGACCTCAATAAATGATCATCTTCTTGCATACTGCACTTCAGAGTTCACCTTTTACCCCATGTAATATTTCTCATGACAAGTCAGAATCTCATGGAAACAGATGAAGCACTGCTATTTTACTGGGGAAACTCACTGTCTCCTCCCCACTGTGCTCCGCATTCCTCAGACCATGCACTTCCCCCTCCATGTCATGTCAGCAAGTTTACACACTTCACTTAATGTTCGTCATCACCAGGAACTGTCACAGATAAGCAAAATTAGACTCAATTTTTCATGATGAATTTGCATTTATGAAGGTATTTGTCACAATTCATGTATTTACAATAAAGAACAATTTACAATAAAATTTTTTTTTAACAACAGAGCTGTCTGCCCCTCGGTTTGAGGTTGGCTAATAAAAATTAGTTGGAGTGCTTGATGAAAGAATTCACATGATAATGTGGGCTTTGTCCCAGGTAAGGACTGACAAAAAATTGAGAAGCCAAAATAGAGTTATAAATCCACTAAAAACAGGCGAAATAATCTCCTGATATGTGGAGTGAATACTATGTAGAATGTAATTATTAATGGGACTTCAGAAGAAGGGCACAATTTTCAGGAAAGGGGAACAGGACTCCAACACCAAAAACAGCCTCTTTTCATTAGAATTATGAATTATGTTTGTTGCTTACACATTTCCTTGAAACACTGCCTGTTATACACTCATACGGCAGTATTATCTCTAAAGGTAATTTCCCTGCTGCTTTCTCCAATCAGCTGAGATGTACAAGTCAACTTCGATATGTCGCTTCCTTTCCTGAATTAATCAATTCTATGAAATGCAGTTCAAAAATGAAGTATCTTTTATCTGGGTGTACATAATCCTATTGATTTCTTTTATGTAATATGCATTTATATGTTGTACAGTCTTGCTATTACCTAATGTGTTAGGATATCAATTCCTGCCCCCACCAAATGAATGAGAAAATTATTATAAAGTGCTTAGCAGTATTAAGAGTATGGCAACAAATCTTAATAAGTAACAATTTAAATTAGGTTGGTTAATCTATGCATTACCCTACATTCTTGTCTTTCTTTTTCATGGTGAGAACATTAAGCTTTATGCTTCTAAAGACTTTCAAGAATATAGTACATTTTAACTATGGTCACTTTGTTATATGATAAACTTTTTAGACTCCTTTCCTCTGATTATAATTTTGTGTCCTTGGAAAAACATTTCCGCATCCCCTACCTCCCACCTCTACCATCCAGCCCTAAGTAGTCACCCTTCTACTCTGAGTTCAATGTTTTAGATGCCTCGTATAATTGAGGTCTTTCTGTACCTGGCTTATTTCACTTAATATGTCTCTGAGTTCATCCACATTGTTGCAAATGGTAAATTTTCTACTTCTTGCCAGGCATAGTGGTGCTGTTATCCCAGCACTTGGGAGGCTGAGGCAGGAGGATTACTGTGAGTTTGAGGCCAGCCCAGGCTATATAGTGAGATCTTGTCTCAAAAAACAAAATACCCTTTGAGCAGCTTCTTTCTCTTTCTACTGGTCTATTGAAAGAAATCATTAATGCTTACATTTTTTTCTTCTTTTTAATTTTTTTGACCAATTTTGCATGCTCACATCTGCCAATCTGAACAAATAATTTGAAGACAACAATATGCAATATAGCAACTATTATTGAATTCCTATCATCTTATTTAGTGAAATTCTGTATTATTTCTAAATTTTTCATTATATTTTATTTTCTTTAAAAACAAAAACAAAAAACCAGACTGTCTAATTCTTTTTTTTATTTTAAAGCAAAAAGAACAAAAACAAATTAACAAAAACAAAGACATAAATGAAACAACATGAAAACAATAAAAACTACACAGGATTTCAAACAAGGCGATAGGAAATTAACAATGGTTATTGTATTATGTACTGTTATCTTCGAAATGGTCATTCAAATAACCAGATATAGGCATGTAAGATTGATTAAACAATTACACATTACCTTTCAGTAAACCAACAGAAATTAGTAGTGCAATTATCTTAGCTATCTTGTGTATATCTATGTGTGTATATATTTACACACACATACACTGTTCCTTTCAATAAACTATTCCTTTCAATATATACTGTTCCTTTCAGTAAATACTGTTTCTTTCAATAAACCAATAGAAATTAGTAGTACAATTATCTTAGCTATCTTGTGTGTGTGTGTGTACGTGTATATGTATATATATAATATATATATATTTTCCCTTCTTTCCAGATTGTGTACTTCCTAAAGGCCAAATAGTATTTCATGGTGGGTCTATACCAAATTTTCTTTATTCATACACCTATGGATGTATGTAGACTGGTTACTTCCATGTCTTACTATTGTGACTAACACAACTGCAAGCATAGCAGCGGCAATCTCTCTTGGACTTGCTTTGGATTTACACCAAATAGTGGGGTTGCTAGATTTTATGGTAGATTGTAAGATCATGTGGTAGTTCTATTTTCAAATTTCTGAGGAATTTTCATACTAATTTGTGTGATGGCTCTACTAGTTTACATTCCTACCAAGGATGTACAAGTGTTCCAGTTTTTCCACATCTTTACTAATGTGTTACCTTTCTACTTTGTGATAATAACCACTCTGGCAGGTGTGAAGTGACATCTCATTTTCAGTTTAATTTGCATTTTTCTGGTAGTTAAAGATGTTGAGCATTTTTCTTATATCTGTGGGCCATTTGTATGTCTTCTGTTGAAATTGATCTTCAAAGGTCCTCTGCCTTTAATTTTTTTCTTGCTCTTGAGTTGTTTAAAATTCTTATATATTTCGGATATTAACCACTTATCACATATATGTCTTGTCTTCTATCCCATAGGTTGCCCTTTCTGTTGGTTGATTTCTTTGCTGGGGAGATACTTTTTAGCTTGATGTGTCTCCATTTATTCATTTTTACATTTATTGCCTGTGTTTATGGTGTCATATCCAAAAAATTATCTCTCGGACCAGTGTTATGGAAGTTTTCCCCTCTGTTTTCTTCCAATTGTTTTACAGTCTAGTGAGTTACTACATTTAAGTCTTTAATCCATTTTTGAGTTGATTTTTCTATATGGTGCAGGATATGGTTTGGTTTCACGCTTTTGAATATGGCTGTCAAGTTTTCCCAGCACCATTTATGGAAAGAGACTGTTTTTTCTCCATTGTGTGTTCATGGTGCCTTTGCTGAAGGCCGACTGACCGTTAATGGATGGGTTTATCTTGGGCTTTCTAACAGGCTGCCTTGGTCTATGTGTATATCTTTATGTCAGCACAGTGCTGCGTTCATTACTACAGCCTTGAAGCTGTGTGTTGTGATGCTTCCTGCTTTGTTCTTTCCGTTCTATTATTTTTATCTACTGAGGTCTTTTGTGGTCCTATATGAGCCTTAAGGTGTTTTTATTTCTGTGAAAAATGTAACTGGGATTTTGATAAAGATTGAACTGAATCTTTAAATCACTTTGGACAGTTTGGCATTTTAGCATTAATCATCCCTATCTATGAACATGGAGTATATTTCCGCTTAGCTGTGCTTTCTTCAGTTTCTTTCATCAGTGTTTTATAGTCTTTTTGAATTTGTTTATTAACTCAACAGTTTTTTTGGTGGAGTCTTTCGAAGTTTCTACAAACAAGATCATACTCTTGCAAAGAGACGTTTTAACTTCTTTCCAATGTTAATATAAAATACTCCATATTTAACCACAAGGTTTTTTTTTGTAAGTGAAGAAAAAGCAACTGAGCTTTAAAAACAATGAATGTGTTGACTTCAAATAGTTTATTTTAATTTTATGCCTTTTGTATGTTTTTAAATTCTGAAACAAACTATGGAACAAATGTATCTGTACATCATTAGTATTAAAACAACTCCCTATGAGAAGTTGAAATATTCATTCTTAAGGGAAAAAACTGTTAGAGCCTCAGATTCCTTTTGGATCGCAGCAAAGAACATGTTTTACCTTACCATATGACTGCCAGAGTGTTGCAAATACCTCTTATATACATACGTGTTTATTTGATTGATGGAGCGGGTCCTCTGTTATTAGCCAGAAGAGCCATTCTCTGAAGCATGCAGGCAATCAAAATATTTGGAAATCCTGAAAGCCAAAGAAATAGTAGCTTTTGGTTTATTTAGTGGAGCGTAACTTTCTAAATATTTCCTTTTTAAACGAGCCCCAAGAGCCATTGAATTGGGCCTCTATTATTCCCCCATGAATAAGAAAGATGAGGATTAAATGACATTCAGTGGGAATGCCCAGAACGTGGTGTTTGTCTCAAGATCTAAGCTTAAAAAGGTAAGTTTAAACAGCAAAATGTAAACATAGAACCATTACTCTGTGTATATACAGAAAAGGAAAAACTTCTTTGTAATGTGCTTATCATACACTCAGCTAGGCAATGAATTTGTTAAGAAAATATAGCTACAAGAGCTTTTCTTTCTTAGTCTTCCCTCTATTCATTACTATGTACCAGTGGTGGGGGTTGTGATGTTGATGAGGCAACATAAGCATTCAAGAAATTACTGGGTAGATTTTCATGAAAATGGAGCTGTTAACACCTGGGCAAATGTCAAACAATGAAAGATCAGTTTAAGACCTGTGCTGCACAGAAGACAACGGAGGGATACCTACCAAGGTTGGTTTCCAAATCCCTATAGAACTATTTTGTAAAAAGTGTTTCCTTTCCCATTTTATATGCCAAGAGATCAAAAACACTTATTTGGTAAGTAATTAGTACCAATCAAAAGGTCAAAGTTGAGAAAAAATTGAAAACATCAAGTGGTATTATTCACGAGACCTTCTTTGTGTCTTAAATTCTATAGAGATAAACATTAAACAATATACATCCTGTCTCAATAGGGGTGCACTATGTTTCCACTATTCAACATGGTGCTTGCTCAAGGCATTCACCTGTGTCAGGTAATTTAAGGTGTGGTTAGAAAATCCTTGCTTCCTTTGAATCATATAAAACACTTATGGGTTCCTATCCATTTCTTGCAAAGTTAAATTTAAATTTAAATTTAAAACCCTATTCTAATGGTGATGAGTTATAACTTTAGGATCTATTTTTCTTGACCTTATTGTTTCTAGAGCAATTCATATCACTCCTTCATAATTCCATTCTGCCATGGATCCAGAAGAAGATCATGTTTTATGACCTCTCTCCTCAATAACCTCTTTGGATGTATGCATTCATCCAAATCCACAAAAACGCAAAGTGGAGGGCAGATGGTAGTCAGCTCACTAAATCCTAGAATGACAAAATTATGGAGTCTCCATTAATGCCACTGAGGAATGTGACCAAAGCTACCTCTGTTGTTCATCTAATGCGTCCTAGTCAGATTTCATGTATACCCTCAAATTCTCCCTACAACCCAGACAAGTGAATCCCTCTTATCACTGTTTTGTAGGAAACTGAAACGAATTGTGTTCTACCAACTTTTTTAAGCTTGCTCAGGGCAGACTTTAAAATGAGGACCTACTTCCAAGGTCTTCTTCCCACATCCTCCATCCTATGCTACCTTGCCATCTTGAGAGGTGCTACCCACTTACAGTACAGGATGAGACAATGAAACTCATGGCCCATTGTTTAAAAACACCACCTCCTATCCCGTTTGTAAACTGCGGTTCCTCAGTCTTCTTGGTCATTGAATCACCAAACTCAGTATTTGGTGCGGCATCTAGAAAAACATAGAAAGCTAGATTAAAAACAGGGGAGGGAGAAAAAGAAGAAGGAAAAAAAATACTGAATCCATGTACATGGTGGAGGCTCTCAAAGGGAGAAAGACCAAGATATTTGGTTCTCCCGCAATTTTTTTGTCCGTTTTAAAGAGGAAAGAGGCAGCATGGGGTGAAAGATGAATAGAGAATAGCCATGTGGTGATCACGAGCAAAACAAAGCAAAGCAGAGGGGGTTAGAGAGCGAATTCTCCATCTCCCTAGAGAGCACACCCTTCTCTGAATGAGACTGATCTGCTTGGTTTGCAGGCTAGGGTTGTCAAGCAAAAAGTATACGCTAATTTCATATTTTCTCATCACTTTCTTTTGGGGAGAAGTATTTTGGTTTTCTGCTGTGTATTATTTCAAAGGCATCTATATGCTAATACATTTCATGCTAATTATGTTCATGTTTGCCCCTCAGGTTATGATTCACATCACCCACCAGGGAGGATCATCTCTCCTGAAAACTTTCAAATTTGATTTTGAGAATTATTCCGAAAAAAAGTTAAGCCTTGCTCTTCCCAGCGAAGGAAATAATGTGCTCTGGAGGATTCCCTAATTCATGGAAAATGGACTAGGATAACATTCGGGTTCGCATACTACCCAAATCCTCTCGAGGACAGCCAGGTACACAAAGCATTTAGCATTATGACATTGAAATGAAAGGATGAATAAAATAAAAATCTAATAAGAGCTTTTAGAAATTATTAACTTAGTATGTTTGATCCAGAGAGCAGAAACGAAAGCTGTTTTCACTCTCCACAGCATCTGAAGTATGTTAACTGCCTCTATTGCTATAAACACCATGTTTGAATTGTATGTCCTCATTTCTCAGCATCATTTCTACAAACTTATTTCTAATAATGTTAATATCTAAAGCTGAGATTGCGCTTATGGGAAGAACCTGGTAAAATAAAATTCTCATATGATAATCTAGCACAATGGTTTCTTCTAACACTGTTATTACACAGCTTTGTTTCTAATGAAGTTATAATTTTTTTTGAGAGCAGGTTGCCCTTTGGAAAAAAAAAGAAGTTAGCCAAATAACGTGTCTTAAAAATACTTTTACGCATCTTTTTCTACACATAAACAGAGCTTAAAATCAATTCCTTGACATAAGGCATTAAAATTTAGGTGACTGTGGAGGGTATGTTACACCTCTCCACTCTTTGTGAATTGGGCTCCTTTTGTCCCACTTAATAGATGCCAAGTAAAGAACCCATACCACACCCCTCTGTACACCTCTGTCCCCTGCCCTGCACTTAGGAAAAGCAAGGTGTCAGAAACACTGGGGAATCCATAACACAGACATAAGCTCATTTTGTAACCAGATTCCTCTTTCCCTGTTCTTTTTTCCACCTTTCAGTAGTTGCACCTAATTTACTTTCTATTTGTTAAATGCTTTCACGGTTAGACCTCAACAGTGACTTCAGCAAGACGTGAAGCCCTGCTGCTGGTGTTGCTCCTTTCACTTTAATGCCTCTTGAGATCCAAGACAGCTTTGTCAGGAGGAGAGTTTCCTTTCCTGGTTGGATGAAAGGGCTCCATCTGCAAAGGGGACCTGACAGGTAAAGGAGGCTCTCCCCCAACAGGAAGCAATCAGAGGGAGCCTCTAAAGGCAGGTGAGAACAGGTACCTAACATGTTCTGCGACTGCCAGCCAGCATTTGACACTTCTGGTCATAATCTCTCCATAAATAGAAAGAGCCACTGCTAGGGATTCAGTTGGTAAATTGGTTAGAATAAATCTTTGCCAAATAATGACAAAACCTTTTGCTGAAACCTGGCAATGTTTGGTACATTCTGTTGCAATCAGTGACCTGTGCTGTTTTGTGTGCTAAACCCTGTGACCCGTCATTATTTTCTTTTTACTGTACTTAGTTGCCTGTGATAACAAAATAGTTACACATTTCCCTTTGAAAGTTGTGTTTCAAGAATGATTCATTGCACTAACACATTTAACCTTGATGCGGCCCCGGCTGAGAAGAAATTTTCCTGCTCATCTCTGAGCATAATTCAAAGATAATTCAAATAGAAAAGCAATGAGTGTGCCATTAGGTTGCAGGATTATTAGGTGCTGATGAGCCACACTGACTGATTAAGTAGTATCATTTTTGCAAGCTACTTGCCATAAGGACACTTAAAAGCAACCATTAGTTGCAGATCCCAAAGGTTCCTGCAGCTTGTGGCTGTTAGCAAACATTTGGTGGGCACAGCTCAGTCTCCACGAGCAGTAAGATTTGGATTTAACATAGCTCCAGAAATGCTGTGTTCTCGGTGAGGATTGGCACTCTTGGTTGTGTAATATGGTTTTTAAAAGCTGTAAAATAGTAAAAGGTAGAATTAGATAAACCTGGGTTTAAGTCCCAGCATCAATGCCTAGGTTATTTTTTTTTAACTTGTTGAACCTGTTCTCCTCATGGATATCATTAGGAGATAAAAAAAATTCACATTTACTTTATTTCCATTGACCAAGAAGATTACAGGAGATGATGTATTTGTATGGATGCTTACTCATAATAAATGCTCAACTAATGGTCATCACTCTCATTATCATTGTTATTTTTAATACTAATAAAACCTTAAGCATTGTTACTATTATTGACATTATTGATACTAATGGCTAGGCAAAAGGTTTGGAATATTTCGTAGTAGAGAACTTGGGTAGTACAAATCAAAAGATACATGTATTAAATACTTTTCTGTCAATGAAACAGGAAACTATAAAAATAAAGCTGTGGGAGCCAGGTGTACTGACTCATGCCTGTAATCCCGCACTCTGAGAGGCTGAGTCAAGAGGATCACAAATTCAAGCCCAGCCTGAGCAAACTAATGGCTTAGCAAAAACTTGTCTAATAATAAAAAATAAAGGGTTAGCTCGGAGCAAAAATCCTGGATTTAATGTCCAGTTCTGGAGAAAGATGAAAGGAGGTGAAAGGAAGGAAGGAAAGACAGAGAGAGAGAAAGAGAGAGGAATGTGGGAAACCTCAAATTTAAATGTGATTCACTGGAGGCCTCTACATCACCACAAAGTTTCAGTTGTCTTTGTTTGATCAATCTTGCATTCTTACATCTGGCAATCTGAGCAACATCGCTGAAGATAACAACAAGTGATATAACAACCATTGTTAATTCCTCTCGTCTTGTTTTGAATCCTGTATCTTTTTTATTGTTTTTCTGTTGTTTTGTTTTTGTCTTCATTGTTATTTTGTTGTTTTTTTCTCTTTAAAATAAATACGTTTAAAAAAGATGTCTAAGATGTTGCATAAGTTGAAAAAGTTAAAAATTTACTAAGTTGTACTGCTTCTACTTAAATAATGTCAGTGATTCATGAGCTAGAGCAGGAACAAAGTTATAAGCAAGATTCTTTCATGCTCACAGTCAAGAATCTAGATGTGTAGCTAACGAGCTAGCTTTTCTACTTTTCTTTCTTGTGCCTGATTTTATGAAGAGCCATCCCCTGACTGGTGTCTTATGTTCCTGGTAGTGGTGGCCAGTGGATTACAGGATAGTATGAAATCCCTGAACATTGCATGATGTGGAGTTGAGCAGAATGGAAAGACACCCTGCTGCTTTCAAATCCCTAGGTGCACAGCCACGATGTCCTCATGGGCTCAGACCATCACACAAAAGCATGTAGCAGGTCTCAAGCCATTAAAGAGTTTTACCTTTGTTATTAACCAAGAGAAGAGTAACAGGTTTGTGTTTGCCTCTTAAACACATGGCTCCTCAAAGAAAGAATAGTCAGATGTTAATCAAAACTTTGCAAACCTGGAATGGATCATGCCATTCCATGTTGAGAAGGCAGCTTCTAATTTTGTGCCAAGGGGCTGGGGATATAGCTCAGTGGAATAAGCGCTTGCCTAGCAAGTGCAGGGTCCTGAGTTCGATCCCCAGTACCGCCAAAAAAAAATAATAATAATAATTTTGTGCCAAAAGAGAAAGAGATTTGCTCCCAAAAATTGTTGCTGCCTAGAAATCTCATTTAAAGTAAAAAGAGAATTTTTAGTTCTACATTTAGAACAACTCTAGTGACAACACAGTCTTTAATAAAATAATTTCCTGACTGTACATTTACATTTCATTTAATTTTACTCCTTCTTTTGGACTTCCCTATTACATGGGGCCACCCTTTAAAGGAAATGTTAACAATAAATTAACATCCATACTCTGGTATGGCTTATGGTATTTCATTTTAAACATTCACACATGGATTAAAATGCAAGCTCATTTACCTTTCCCAATGGCTAGCATATACATAGAAGAGAAAGAAATAGCAATTAAAAGGAAATCACCACACTAGAATTGTAGAGATGCTTTCCTAGATTTCATTTCCATTCTGTCAGTCTTCCACGGGAAGTTGGTATAATTTTACTTAAAATGGGCAAGATTCGGCATGGTTCACAGGCACAAGTGAGAGAACAAAATAAGAGAGATTTTCATTTATAAGATTGCCTTTCTCTTATCTATGGGTCTTGTCTTCCTGACTGTCTGTCTGTCTCTAGAAAACAAAGTCAATAAAAATGATTAGACTTGGCATCTCACAAATGTACACCCTTAAACCATGAAGCAGTAATGCTGTGCAGGAAATATTTTTTCTGACCTTTTCAAATTGCATCCAACTGTCTCGGGAATTTCTCAGGGACTGGAGGTAATAAGGTTCAATCTGCGTTACTGTCTGCCTTCAAATTTAGTTCCTCCACACCTCTAACTTATCTATTCTTTGCATCTTGGCCCTGGCATCCTTTCAGCGCAGAAAATCATGCATCTCATCTTTTCTCCCCCTTCCTGGGTTTTTGCTAAAAGATTGCACCATGGAATCTACAACCGTGACGACTTTTCACTTATTGCCCCCTTCAAACACAATATATTAGCACAAGAAGATTAGTGGGCATGCTGGCCTTTGAGAAGCCTTGGTTGAATTTAATTAGCCTCTAGATTTCATCCTATCTTACATCTCAATTTTTACCTATGTGATTTATGCCTCAGTGACCTTCATTATACAAAATTTTTCAACTTAACTATATCATGAGTGCTCTAAAACTATAAGACAAAAACACGCAAATTTCTTTTGTTCTAAATCTACCTTGATTTTTCTTCTGTGAGTCCAAATGCCACGGACAGACTTGCCGTTGAGGAAGAGGGTTGGTTACCCAAGTGGGACATGCTAAAGTGATGCTGAGTGGCCTCATTTTTCCACTGTGTTCCCTGAAGGGGAACAGAAAACAGACGCTAGGGACACCTTGCCTGACCCCATGAAAGCGGTGGGTGTCAGGAACCCTGGACAAAGGAGGAAAAAGCTTGTCTTACTTTTCATATTCAAAGCATCTCTCTGCTGAATGTGACTCTGGGTGTTTCCTCATTTGTTGGACATACCACGTTCAATAGCATCCTCTGTTTTCTTGCCCAATCCATCGCCTCTGTCCTGCTTTCTACAGAGATTAGAATCTTGGCTGGAATTTCCTGTGGTCAGTGGAGCTTGGAGCCTTTCTCTCACTTGGAAAGCATGTTCACCGGCAGGCAGCCATAAGCGGGGAAATGTCTTTTTGAAGTTGCCCTTCTGAGAGTCTGTATTTTCTTGTATACTAGTTTCTTCAGTTTGATCATTATATTTGGCTTGCTAAAAATGAAACTATTTGAAACAATCCAACTTAGAAAGTAGAGTTGGGGGAGAGGGGATGATGAGCCAACTCTTTTTTATTCACAACAATGTGTTTTGTTCGTTCAAAGAGCTGGGCACACTTAAGCTAAAGTTCATCTTCATAGTGAGCTTCTATTTTCCATTTAAAACAGTGTTTACAAGTATGATGTTGTTAAAGAGAAATAACAAAGTATGCAACTATATTGCTTAAGAGTATAGCAACTATACTGTCATTTAAGAGTGAGCAATTCTATTGTCATTTGAAATATAATCTATCCTAACACTCAGTCATAGTCCCAATGGATGCTGTCCTTTTATCACTTGGGTATAGTGAGCTGGCATTTTACTTAGTAGAGATGAAGTGTTCTGGCAGTTTTGCAAATTCTAACTTATCCAATATTTGCAAGGAGCTTAGTGTTTTCATCATTGCCATCTGGGGAAGAGTGTGGTAATTAAAGTGGATTGGTTTCCTGGGTGGAGCATCAGTACACCTGAGTGACCAGTGCACGTGTGTGTGTCTGCATGTGCAGGTGTAGGCAGATGTGAGATGTGCACGCCAACCTGGACTGGGGAGGAGGAAGCAGCAGTTCCCAAACCAGAGGAATTCTAGTTTTCCCTTACGGATGTCATCTCTTAGTACACTGGGGACTTGGCTCTACCTAGTAACTCTTTCAGAACATAGCGTGGATCTAACCATAACACACTTAGGGTCACTGATCATGCCGTTCTCTGCTGAGAAGTCAGCTTTGATTTCTAATCTCATGCTAAAAAAGAAAGAGATTTGCCACCAAATCTTAAGGTATGTTACTGCATACCAATCTCATTTAAAGTAAAAAAGGAGAATTTTTGGTTCTGCATTTGGAAGGACTCTAAGGACTTTTATCATTTCTAAGACTAATCATTTTTCCCACCCTTCAGGACCCAGAGGCAAAAGAAAGTGACTGTTTGGACTTCCCAAAGAAAGGGCAAAGTGATCTGAAGCTGGGGAGAGCAAGGAAGGACTTAGGACTGGGATCGGGTTGGACTGGGTATTATGCTTTGTGGGGTGTTCTCAGGGTCTACAGGAACTTTCAGGTTGAAAAGGCAAATGGGAATAGAGATCCTGAAGTTCTGGGAATAATACCGTGTGATTCTTATTATATCATAATGATTGTTAGGGTATCTCCTAGATAACTCATGAAACCTCACTTCATCTTTAGAGGAGACCAGTAAGATGGGTACAACTATCCTAGAATTGAAGGGGATAAAAAGATGTGGCAACCATTGTGAATTCCTATCGTTTTGTTTTGAGGTCATGTATTGTTTTTTTGTTTTTGTGTTGTTTTGATTTTGTCTTCATTGTTGTTTTGTTAGTTTTTTATCTTTAAAATTTAAAAAAAATGATGCTCAGAGAGTTTAAAAACTGAGTTTGCTTTCACATGGCAGGAGGTTTATGTGAGGAGAGTTATTTTTATTTGTCTGGAAGGAACAAAATAATTCATTTGTTCTCAGTAGCAATGTGACATTTCTGCTTCCTCTTCCTCTTTCTCCTCTTCCTTTATCACCTCCTCCTCCTCCTTCTTACTTTGTCTCTGCTTCTTTTGTTCTTGCCCCAAAGAGAGAAAAAAGCCAGGTTATTAAACCAGTGTTTCCACTGAGTCTTCTGGAATAGCACAGCCATTTTTTCTCTTCTTGATTACAGATTTGTTTTCAGTAGAGCTACAGATAGCATTATTTCAAAAATTTAATGAAGGCCAAAGGTTCTCACTGGTGGCTTGTGTTATCATCACATACATTTTATGGAAATAATAGTACAGGTGGCAGATGATGGAACTTATATGTCGCCCTCACAAGTGTATATTGCAACCTGCCCATCTATCTTCTGTCTGTGTTAATCAATTCCAAAGGTCAAAAGGAGGAAAGGATGGATTGAAGAAAGATGTTGAAAGATATCTTTGTAGCTAATCTTGGAAAATCAGTATCTAAAAGGTGTATTTTAGCCAGGTCTCGTGTCATGTGCCTATAATTCCAGCAGTCTGGGGGGCTGAAACAGAGGGCACAAATTTGAGTCCAGACTGAGCCATTGAATGATTTAATGAGACTATCTCAAAAGTAGAATAACAAACAAAAAAGCTGGGAATGTAGTTCCGTGCAAAGGTCCTTGGTTCAATCCTCAGAACTGCCAAAAAAATTAGTTTCTATATCAGGATATCTACGAAATGAAATTCCTTCCAATATACAAGTGAGATTTTTTTCCTATCTGCCTCAATATCTCTGTTACAAAAATAAACATTCTTGATTGCCAAAGCAGTCTTGTTCCTGTGATGTCAGCTCAGTGGAGATATCAAAGGGAAGAGATTCAATTTCACTCTTACGGTGATACCTAATATACTGCAACTTGTGCTCAGGGCAAGGGCTCCTTTATTTACTGAGGGTGAACTGGGCTTCTCAGGTTGCCATACTCTTCAGGCTCCTGATGCCTAGACTGGCAACCTGGCAGCACATCATTTGTTCCCAGGAAAATCAGAAGACAGGAAGTTGATTGAAATCTAAGTGGAGTAGTAGAATCTCAAGAGCTGTCACCACCATTCACCACAACACACTCTTCCTAGAGTGAATGTTCTGGAAATGCAGTCAGCACAGCACTGTGATAAATATTCTCCCTCTCACAATCCCAGACAGCAGAACTGGACAGAGAATGCAGCATAGTTTTAAATGCAAATATGATTTCAAGTCCTCCCTCCCCTCTCTCTCATAAATATCTTGAAGGTCTCAAATATGCATGCGATCTCAGTTCAGGGTTCATGAAAGACTTTTGTACAAGGGTCTTTGATTCTCACTATTGCCCTTATTGAAATCAAACACAAAGATATATAAACAATAATAAATCGTCCTAAAACTACCGACTGCACATAGCACTATTCAGCAATTTGCTTTCTATCACTGCAGAAGGAAGGGAAATGACAGCGTGCACTTCTGTGACTTGAGGAGTGAGCACCTGCCTGCGTGCCATGATATACTGACAATCTCCACTCCCTGTCCAGGCTGCAGAGGTATTTGTTTTTCTTTAATTGGAACCCCACTGACACCTTGTGGGACTCCCCCTTTGGCAAAGGCAATATATCCATACAGATCTAGAGCATAGCCACCGTGGTCGTTTGTAATATTATAGTCAGAAATATCAACATTGGGATAGAAATTAAACTGACACACAGCCTAATGGGGTTTCTGGATTTGCCTTCTGGTGTTATTAAGAACTCACCATTTTTCTCAGTGTTTAACTTTGGAGTTAAAGGAATGTGAGTAGAAGCTTAACCTGAATACACTTTATCCAAGTGTTTCCTCTTCTGTTTGCTCCTTCATTTCCCTGCCTCACAAAGTCTGAGAATGACTAATTACTGTTAACCTTGAGGGAGAAACAAACCATAAATACAAGCTCTGGACACTATAGAGAAATACATATATATTTATATATAAATATATATACATAATTTATATTTTCTGGGTCAGCCAATATAATAAAATCCCCCTAAAAGCGTTAATTTTATTAAGATGAAATTAAACAAGTGAATCCTGTTTATCCTAACTTTGGGTGTCCAAACAGGAGTTTTGCTTCCTTGGGTGTTGGAGGGGCACTTCATTGTCTTAGACACGGTCTCAGCATTTGCATTTACTCTTCCTTCATTCTATTTTTGTTTTTGTCATCGAAGTTCATGAAGACTTAATCATTAGCCCTCTAATTTTCTAGGGGAAACAATGTTGATTTATTGAACTGGCTGCAGAGAAAGGAGAAGATCAATCTGCCATTGTAGGGTAATAGTAAGGAACCAAACACATTCATAATTAGAAGAGAAAAGGACTTTCCTTGTTCCTTCCAGTTTATAATAAAAAGCCCCTCGCCAAAGTGTCTTAGAAAATAATGCATTCAGACTGAGTTGAATTACCGCCTAGCAGATTCTATTTATCTGTAGCTTAAAAAGCAGCTGCGTTTTTGTGAAAAGCAATGAATGTGGCAGTCCTACTTAAAGGTGGAGGGAAAAGAACACCCCTTGTTTTGTAATAAGGGGATTTTCAATTTAAAAGAGAGAGTGAACCTGTTGTGTGAAGTAGGGTTATTACATTCACTGTATTCTATCTCACCCACCAGGAGGCTAATAATGAAGGGGCCGGGGAAGGAGGCCAGTGGTACAAGGGTTATCTCACAACCTCAGATGCCGGATAAGTCGCAGGATGCAGAATCACTTCTGGATGACATTCAGAAAGGCTGGAGTGATTATTTGGAAGAGAAAAGCCTGCCTATTCTTTCCAAGGTAAACAGTTCATTTCATCTGCCAGCGGCCTGTTTCAGTGTAAAATATGTTTGTATAAAGATATCTATAAAGTTTACCTTTAAAAAATCATTTTAGGTGCATGAATATTCCCCCGACCTGCCTGTGTGTCCAGTGGTCCAATGATGAATTATTAGGAAGCTGCCCTAGACAAAGGATGAGTTCGGATCCCCACCACTCCTAAAACCATGCTTTCAAGGATCTGCCAAGCTCACTTTTAATCATGAGAAAGAAATTACCCACATGGAGACAGCAGAAAATGAGAAAGGAGAGCTCGTGCTGCGAATAATTCCAGCGAGCACCAAGGGGCTAGTTGAGGAATGGCTCCACGAGGTGAATACCTTTAGCTCGTACTTAGGGTTTGGGTAGCGTGTAATCATTTTCTCCTTTAGGAGTGATGACTGTCCTGAGTGTCTTTCCTAACCAAAGAGAACATGGGCCTTTATCAGAGTGTTAAAAATTGCAATATCAGTCTTGCCCTGGTTGTTTTTGACAATGACTCATTTTACACTTGCAAATGTGCAGAAATCAGTTTGGGCGAAGAAGCAAAGTCTCTGAGTCTGTGACAGTTGCTAGCTGTGTGTGCTTGTCTGCTTTGTTGTGAGCGCTGTCTGGTAATTGACCACTGTGTGTGTGTGTGTGTGTGTGTGTGTGTGTGTGTGTGTTTCTGTCCTTGTTCTCGTCTTCTCTTTGTTGTAAAGGTAGGTTGAGAGGATTAGCCAACCCATGGGTGCTCAGATGTGAGCCAAAGCTTTCATTTGATTTTGGAATAGAAGGGAGAAAAAAAGAGAGAAAGAGGGAGAGAGAGAGAGAACATGTCCCATCATGATTAATGATTAATCTGAATTTTTAATTCATAGGAAAGGAAGAAGGGGAGGGTTTATGAGTCAAGTGACAGGGCTAACCTCTTCCCTTTGGGATAAGCAGGACTCAAATTAAACATCACTTTCAGTGTGAAATTAGTTTGGAGCCCCACCCCCACCCTCATTTGGTGCCTGGTTTAACCCCTTCATGGCTGCTCTTTCAAAAAGGGTCCCTGCCATCCCAGCTTCAGCCTGACTTTATCACCAGTAGCCCATAGTCCCTTTTCTTTGTCTTATTTTTCTAAAGATCAGATCTAGGAAAATAATATTTTACTATTTTAAATGTACTCAGTACTCAGTACTTACAAAATACTCATTACTTACAAGATCAGATCCTCCCTAAAACATTTTTTCTTTGTGCCCCAAACTAATATCAGTAAATAAATTTCTTCTGTTTTCTAAGCTAATTTTACCAGGGAGGAGAAAAAGGGAAAATGGGGGATCTGTCTGGAGTCTCTAGATTCCCACATAACTGAGTCACAGGATCACCATGCCAACCTTAAGCAATTTTGGCTTCAAGAAAACATGTGCCTGGACTCTTTCAAACTACCCTTCAGTGCCGGTCCGGAGAGCTCAGGCTTAAACTTAGAGAAAGAACACACTGTCTGGGAAAATGTTCCACTGCTTTGTACACACACTGATGCCACAGTTCTGTGCCATCGGGGTGGAGGTGGGATTGATTCTTTCTGGAGTTTGTTGGCTTGTGGGGAAAGGGCAAATATTGAAATGGATAAGAAACAGGGTTATTCTTCCAGTATATTTTAAAAGGACAGTATCAGGGCTCTTGAGTACCTTCTCTAAGGGCAGAAGAGGTGTGGTAGGGGAGGCGAGCCAGCTGGGGGAGGGCTGGGCTGGCAGAGGGGCCAGCTGGGGTGGAGTGAGGCAGGGGAGGTAGCCAGCTGGAGGTAGAGGTAGAGGTGGAGTGGGGGAGGAAAAGGTGGAGGCAGATGAGCAGCTGTGTTTATTTTAATACATATCATTTAACCCTCACCTAAAAACAAATTGGAGAGGTTTGGGAGTGCATTAATCTGGACCCAATTAGCATGCCTTGCTCCTTCAAAAGTGCAACCTGAAATTAATGAATATAAACTAGAGTTTCAGATGCAGTGCTTAAATCATTTGCATGCTTCATGCATGATAATTAAATTTATGTATGCACTTCCTTTCATTTAACTATTTCCAGTCTCCTTGTGATTCACACAAATCAAGATTTCATTATAGTAACTTCTAGGTGGACATAGCTTTGCCCAGATTTTACTCCTATGGAGAAATTCACATTTGTGGGCCTTTTTGTAAAATTTTAATTTGAATCTTTTTTTTCTGGAAGCAAGGGAAGTAGTTACTAGTTTGGAATGGTGTTTTAGAAGTTGGTAAATAAGCACTTCAAGTTTATTTTTGAAAAGTCATAAAATCCAGAACTATGGCATTGAGTTTTCAGTGGTCTTAGCTGGTTTCAGTGTATCCACTTTTAAGTGTTTTTGATAAAACCAAGAGCAAGGTCATTTGAGTGTAGCATAAAGGGTGCTCCTGGAATTTGAACCTGAGTTACTTAAATCACTAAGACACCCCACTGTACAAGATTGTTTCTGGAAGTAGTTAGATACTTGTTTCCACAGAGGGGGTGGGGACGATGCCAGCCTCCATGAGAGGCCCTAGATGAGCAGTTATGGTCCCTAGGGATGCTGTAGATTTTATCTTTTTTTCCCTTTCTTTTTTTGTTATTTAGGTGTAAAAGGCTTCATGCTTATATAGTGCAAGAAGGTGCTAAGGTTACCTCTCTCCACTGCCTCAAGGCGAAAACTATAAAAGTGGGCAATGGGTATACCAGAAAGCTTCTTGGAGAGAAGTGGAAGCCAGTTGCTTGAAATGATTGCCCCGGTCTTAGTTTGTACCAGTAATTTGTCTGTCTTCTGTCTTTCCTTATGTGTTTCCAAGTTCCATGTCAAAGCGAAGCATTTTCTCCAGGAATTCTCCCCAGTGTCCTTTGTTTTTGGTGACTTTAATGGTTGAATGTTGCTGAGTGTCTCTTGGTCTTGTTTCCTGGTCCTCATAGCTAAGAACGTCATGGAAGGATAAAATCTTGTTACCTTGTGATGTCACAATTTAAGTGTGCTTCTTGTCACTTATGTGTAGCTTAAAATGTTCCTTAATGTAGCATGAAATGATTGGTTAGCTTTGAAATGGTTGTGAAGTCATGTGAAGAAAATAAATTTTGCATCCGACCAAGATAAATTCACTCTAGTGCTTTATGGCTTTTTATTCCTATGTGATAGTAATAAAGTCTCATGTAGGGATGGAAGCCATGAAATACATTGTGAAAAATCATCAACTCAGAAGGGGCCATCAGGATAGAGAACGTTAGCCTTTGGCGCTGTGAACGGGATGGAGAAATGACTTAGTGTGTGCTTGGTTTTCCTTGAGTTTCTTTATCCTTAGATTTGGACAGCTAAGGTATCTAGTTTACCAGAGTCGACTCATTTCCGTAATCATTTGTTAACATGTACATTCGAGTTTGCCATTTCTGTTGATCATACATCTTTTCTGTTTTCGACTAATGACCATCCTCTAGGGGGATTTTCATAGCCCAGCATTTTAGTAGGCAGCATTCAATCCTTCTGTGCCTTTTTCCACCAACCTTTGAGGTCTTTCTTCTGAAACAAAGAAGAAATAGGCAAATCAGACTTGCCCTCTTGGAGATGTGGTCCAGATTTCTCTACTCCCAAGCTCCAAAAAAGGTATCCATTGCATGAGCTAGATCAATATCTTCTGAGATCCGTAAACTCACTAAGAGTCGTTTTCCACTTAAAGGTGTGGAATAGTGGACAGACATCTGATGTTAGAGGAAAGAAGAAAGAGTTTGGACTGGAGTTGGAGGATAATCCCTCTGCCGCTTCAGCTCTATGCCTTGGGGCAAGTGATTTAAACTTCCTGGGCTTCTCTTCTTACCTTTAAAATGGGAAAATCTATACTATCAGGTAGTTGTAGGATTAAATGAAGTAATGCTTCTGTGCCTAACAAAGTATTTAACATTTTTTAAAAACTCATGAAATATTAGTTTTTTTTCCTTCCTTCCCTTCTCTCTCCCTCCAGTTTTTCCCCATCCTTCAGATATTAGTCTAAAACAGCACCTTTGGATCTAAGAAACACCTTTGAGAAAGAAAAGACTTCTTCAGGAATGTCTTGTTGCACCTCTTTTCCGTATGGGGCTTAATTGCCTAGGTGGGACCAATAGTTTAATTTTGTTTAAACTATTGAAATGTTCAATGTTGTCTATTTACATATCTGCATTTTTCCTATTTCTGTATACTTATTTTTGCTTAAACTGTTTTAATATTGACTATTGACCTATACTCATTTTTATTGGTTTTCTGTACTTGTTTGACAGCGAATTTTAATAAAAATTATTTGTGTTACCTTTTGCCTCTCTATTTCCTCCACATCTTGAGATTTTATCCTTTCCTTCAAGCTATCTAGACTGTTTTGTCTAAAAGGACAAATCATACATTTATTTAAAAACTACTCGCTCATGGCACAAAGAGAACCATATCACTCCTCCTCCCTACATTTAACTAAAATTGCCAACTTAGTTATAACTTTGATGTCCATCAGTTAACTATGTAAAACTTACAACTTGACAGTATCAACAAAGACTTTGGAACAATTCTTGATAAGGGAAAAGATTTTTTAAGTCCACAAACAATGAAAAATTTTAAAATTGCAGTGTAACGTAAGTGCCTATTCAAACAAACCGTGAACTCCAGGGACATCACACCTGCAGACAAAGTTCCTGTATTATAATCGCATTTGTCCTTTACATCTTACACTTAACATTATATCTCCAGTTTCTAGTAGTTGGCTGATGTTTAGGAGGTATTCAAATCAGTAATGAGTGAGAAACTAAGAGGAGAGAAAGATGAGGGAGGAAAGGAAGAAAGAAGAACAGAGAGAGGAATAAAGAAGTAAATGTCTATGTAACCATGGGAAATATGTTTCCATTTAGGGAACGGGGCAAATACAAGCCCACTGTCAAAATAAGAAGAATTTAAATTGCCAGTAAATAATTTGGGGCCATTTAAGACAAAGTGTGCATGAATGACAAAGGCAAAATCTGTAGGGGTCTATAGCAAGGAAAGTTCCCTAGAATCAGGGAACAATCCCTATCAGAACATAGTGCATCAGATGAATTTCCACGGGTAAGAGTTAAAGATCTGAAAATTAATTTGTCAAGCATTTTGTGAAAAGCTTCAGTGAATGGTACTTGGAAATTTTTCCAGCAAAAGAACTATTCTACCCTGGAGAATATTTTTACTTATAAATATCTTCACAAGTACAAATAAAAGTAGAAAATAGATTTGAACGGACACAATTTCTTAGATTAATTAATTACTGCTGAGCCTCAGTGAGCTGCAATTAGCTGTTACTCATGTGGGGGTAGGATGGGCCTAAGCTTCTAACCAGCCCAGGATTTCAAAAGTGGCCATAAACTCGTTCAGTTTCCTGCCCTTTTACGCCTGTGTGGTTGTCCTTAAATTCCAAGAGTTGGTGTAACACTGAAAGTAATTTATTTGAGGATGGTTATTTTCAAGGACTCAGCACCTCTCAATAGATACTGCCCTTTTTAGAGCTATGGATTGGCAAAAACGCTCACAACAACTCCTTAGCAAGATGCTGCCATGAACAGCATTCTCACTCAGCAATGGAATCAGCCAATTCTCTATCTTGCCAGTGGAGTTGGAGAAGAAGGAAACACTCACCCGAGGAAAGAAGGAAGTGTTTCATGCCATGCCCTTATCAGAAATTTCTCTTGAGTTCCACCGGCAACACTGTAGTGGTCAGCAGGGGGTATGATAGCTATGGGCTCTAGCTTTGGACTCCATAGGAAAAACCACACACGGCCCAACGTATGCATATTCCATGATGGTATCTGGGAGTTGTGACTATGATGCCTCCTAAGGAGATGAAATAGGGATCAGAATTCTCATTCACTCAGTGATGCCATGAATTCTGAATCCATGATCCAATTAGCATGATCTTTTTAGTTTCAGTTGGCCCTCTCCCAGTGGGTATACACACTGCGCTGTCTTTGCACTGATAAAATGGGTTCACCAGAATCTTAAGGAAATGAGACTCAGTGGGTACCTACGGATCACAGAAGGATCTACACAGGACAGTAGAGTCCAGAAATACTATGTGCATCAAGTAACATGACCCTGGATCCTATAGGTCAGGTTTTCTAGCTTTCTAGACCAATTGTTAGAATCAGATCTTCCAAGCATAGCCACTCCCAAGAAGACTGCCACGGACCCTGTTCTTTTAGATTGTATTGTCCTTTAATTAAAAGGATGGTGTGGGATGAGGTTTGAGAATATGCCCCACCATTCTACTGGATGGACCTTCTCTCACACTTTCCTTAAAAGAGACTCCTGGACTTTGGACAACCCAGAGATGGAGGCTATTACAACGTACCTCTTCACCTTTAGTTCTTATCAGAAAGCATAAAAAATAAATTGGTTGCATTAAGGTAATAATAGTACTTTCATGGTTCATTGTTTCATTCCATTCATATATTTAGGCATTATAACAGCAACAACAAAAATAACTTTCTCCCAAGTTTTCTCCCAATTTATTTTAAAAAATCCTAGGAGTATGTTTTAGTAACTCACTGATAGTCCAAAATTAAGTTACACACGAGGGTCCAATAAATATTATTGAAATAATTGCTTACTGCTTGCAAAGCCCTCGGAGGGACCCACAAGGTTCATATGGCGTGAATTTCCTTCATCTTTTGGCCTTCATCTCCTGTCACTTTCTCCCAGCTCATTCACTCAAGTCTCATGGAGTTTGGGTTATCCCAAGACTACACCAAATGAGTTTCTTATTCAGAGCCTTTGAAATTGCTAGTCTCTCTACCTAGAACATGCTCTTCTTAGATGTCACCCTGTCTCATCCTCTTCCTGCTTCATATCTCTGCTCAAATATATCAGAGAGACCTGTCTCATTATCCTCTATTAAATCATGTCTCCTTCTCCAGACTCCACCATCTTATCCTAATTGGTCTTTCTCTGTGGATAAATAGTGGCTTTAACCATTGGCTAAACAGTACATTACCTGCTTATGTGTATTGCATTGAAGGATTTTTCCTGCCTTACTAGAACATCAGCTCCAAGAGGTCAGGGCATCAATCTCCTTCTTTTGTTAACTTTGTCCCCAGAGTCTGGAATTGTGTGTGTACATAGTACACACTCAAATATTTGTTGAACAAAGTTAATGCTTGTCCGATACTTCCTGGAATTCATGCATCGAGATACTGATGTTCTATGTCATTACAACAAGGAATCACTTATACACCTCACCATGTGATTGAGCCACTGCTTCACCATTATCTCAGTATGAGAAACATAGCTTTGTTTTTAGTTTCTCCTGTGTACAAATAATGCTTCAGTACATCTTTTAACCATCAGTTATCATTGCTATTCTTCTTCAAAATAAATTTTTAGTAGTACAATAACTGAGTCAGAAGTCACGGCCTCTCATATATATATATAAAACCGAATTACTTTCCAGGCATATTATATCAATGCACACTCTAGGAGAAGGTAAATGCCAGAATATTATTTGTGTGACTTTTTAATAATTAGTGTTACTCTATTCTCTAAAATGTTAACAAGCTTCTCTTGCTGTCTTTATTCATTTGCTTTTTCCTTCTGGAAGAGTTGTCAATTTGTGGTATTTTCATTTGCTTTTTAATTTTGAACCTAGATCTCTGAGATAAAAGATTTCTTTCGTTTAAGAAATGGAAGAAAGAATGTGATTTGTTTTCTAATGTGTCTCATCTATGTATGAGGAAATATAGGATGTAACCATCCTACTATTTGCTAACAAGGGCAAGACTTTTGATTCCTTTAGTTCAGCACCCCAAAATATGTGAAAACCTCAAGTTAGATAGGGGGAATCAGGGTAAACCATGCTACCCCTTAACTCTCACTGTGTAGATAGATGTTCCTTACTAAAGTGAATGTGAAAGTATATGCAGAATAATCTCTTGATGTTGAGAGATTAGATATATTTATAATGTACAGGATGTAACTTTCAAGTTGTACTCCTGTTCTGTTGACTGTGTTAGTTTGTCCTAGAATTCTTTGTTTGTCTTAGTCTCTCTTGCCCAATCAGGCTCCTTCGCATTTTTCTTCTTTCTGAATCTTATAAAATTGTAAGGTGACCAAGAAACTAGTAGTGTTCGTTGTACTTTTTATACAAATAAAACAACTAGTCAGTCTTCTCACTGAAGAAAGGGATTTTATACTTCTTTGGAGCCAACACCAAATTGTAATTTGAAGATTTGTAGTTTGAAGATTTTTTTATTCTGAACCTAGCTATCTGGGATAGAATATTTCTTTCATTTAAGAAATAGAAGAAAGAATATGATTTGTTTTCTAATGGGTCTTGCCTACATATGAGGAAATATAGGATGTAACCATCCTACTGGTTGCCAACAAGGGCAACACTTTTGACTCCTTTAGTTCAACACCCAAAATATGTGAAAACTGCAAGTTAGAGGGGAGGAATCAGAGTACACCATGCTACCCCTTAACTATTACTCTGGAGATGTTCTGTTTTGTTTTTGTTTTCGTCTTTTGCCATACTGGGAATTAAGCCCTGAGTTTCACACCATGCAGTGCTCTACTGTTGAGCTACATTCCCAGCCTGGGAATGACTATTCAAATCAGAGTGTATTTTCACGTACACCTCTGATGACATATAACATCTTCCTTAGCTGATAAACACGTACAATCTCCTGTTTCTCTGTAAAGAAACACATTAATAAGAAACTCAGAAATATATTTTGCTCTCCCTTTGAAATCTTTAAAACAGGTCCTATTTTTTTCTTTTTTTCACATTTTCCTGAGATTATTTTTAACATAAGGTATTCTTACCTTACTTATAAATTGAATTATTATGAGACTGTCACAGTGGAGGGCCAAATGGTGGGTAACATCCTTGGTAAATAAGAATAATTAACAGACATCTGTTTATCTACAGACAGGTCTTGAGAGCTAAAGCATGTGACACTTACATAGGGCACTGATTTCCAAGCAAAGAAAAAATATTAGTATGTAAATCTGTCTTTACTTGTGTGCTCACTCTAAATGCAGAAGGTCTGAAATTCCACACTAAGGAGAATACAATATAATGTTTTTGATAGGCACTAATGTTTTCAAAGATAGCATAAAAGCCCAGGTAAAACAAATGAGTCAAACTGTCAAGAGACCAAAGCAAACTCCAACAAATGATTCAGTAGTTGGTCACTATGATCATATGTGCAGATGTGTACGTGCATGTGTACCCACTAGTTTCAGGGTCCCCAAATTACTTTAAGTTCAGGGGCAGAAAGACATGAGGCATATCTGAAAGAAATTAAGATTTACACAAATACCACATATAATTTTGAGATTTTTTAAACTTTAAATATGTAATTTTGGTTATGGTTTATTCTTATATGCACATTTCTTTAGCTTTACTGAGTTCAAATTTTTAAAGCTACTTGGACTCCCAACATCTTTCAGCATGTATAGATTCTTAAATCTAGAAAGTAACTTTCTCTTAAGATATTGTTGGCCTCACTTCCACACCCTGCATTTCCACAGTCGTCCTCTCTTCAAGATGCACAGGAAGTAGGAAAACAAGAATCTGCCAACAGCCTATTAGAAGCTGTGTTAGTTGGCTTTTCCATTACTTGGACACAGTACCTGACATCCACCCCTTAAATAAAAGATTTGATTTGGCTCACAGTTCAGGGGGTTCAGTTCATGGTTGGCTGGCTTTAAGGCACAAATACCACGGTGGAAGGGCAGGACAGAGAAGAGCCATTCACCCCATTTTATCTAGGAAGCAGAGGGCGAAGGGAGAGACTGGGAAGGGAGATATACCCTCCGAAGACATGGACCCAGTGACACACCTCTTGCAACCAGGCCCCACCTCCTAACAACACATCTATCTGTGAAATCATCAGTGGACCAATCCCCTGAGGAATACAGTGCCCCTACGATCCAGTCACCTTCCAGATGCCCAACCTCTGAACACATGAGACTTTTGGGAGACATTCAAAATCTAAACTCTAACAAAAGCCATGTCAATAATATTGTCTCAGTAACAAATCTCAAAGGTTAATCTCCTTCTCCTTTTTGGCTGTTTAAATATTTGGAAAGGGAGGCTCCCAGAGATTATGTGTGATTGCTAGCCCCTTTTGCCAGTATCTTTGTCATGTCTCTGATGTTTTATCCCCAGACTGAAGCTGTGACTCATACTGGCTATATCATATACTAAGGTATTTTCTCCCAGCTGCAATTCTACCTTTTTGCTTTGCTTATTGTGAGACACTAGGATCCTTTTTTCTTCTTCTCAGAGGCTCAGCATCAGAGACTCGTGTCCCTCCCCCACCTGTCCATATGAATGAACCTTTCCTTGTGCCCTCCAATGACGAAGGCAGCCCAGAAAGGGGAAGGTGTGAAAACCCTCTCGATTGCCCCGCTTCCTTCCGTCTCTTGTCCACCTTTGTCCATAATTCCTTCCCTGAAAACATGTGTGGCCATAAGCAGGTTCCTTACTTCCCCAAACCCCAAGTTACTCAACTGTAACACAGAGATGATTTCCACCCTTGTCATTTCAGGTTGCTTTGAGGGTCAGCTCAAGACATTCATGAGTAAAGTGCTTTGGGGAGCTGCAGCACTGTGGGGATATAACCCCGACAGGGTCATGGGATTGGAAATTGGAACCAAAAGAAAAAGTACATCTTTTCACTTGAAATTCAGTGTAAAATTTTTACGTTTACTTGCTGACTCAAGTGCCATGTCCCATGCCAGGAATGGAGACACTGACCAGAAGAAAACAGGCCCAATCCCCAGTGGGGATTAATGATGTAGGGGACATAGACTGAATGAGAGGTAAAAGTGAAATAAGCAATGTGAAAAGGACAGCAGGTTTAGTGGAGATATAAAGGGCTTACTCTATGGGTCTGATAAGGCTTTCTGAAGACATGAGGTTTGACCCTGGTTGGAGAGGCACAAGGCCCCAACCCCCTCAGTGTTACACAGAAGATATTCACTCTCTCTCCAACTCCACACCTTATAGTAGGAGTCACAGTAGCTCCTTCTACTGAAATACAGGTTGGAAAATCAAATTGAGCAGATTTGTACAGCTGAAGGTGAGAACTTTTTACAAGGCACTTTTCATTCAAGTCCTTGGCTAGCTGACCAGGACTGAGTGTCTCCTGGAGCTGGATGGAGGTGCGACTCCATTTCTCCCAATTAGTATAGGAGAAGAGCCATCGCTCCACTTCTTTTAGGGGAGAGGAGTATATTTCTTATTGATAATATGCTAGCCAAAGGCTTCCCTTAAAGGTTAGGGACAAGCCAACCCCAAAGCTATCCCGCTACTGTCCTAAATCTCTAGCTACTTTCCTAATTAAATCTCTCCTCTTCCTCACATACAAAGCGTCTTCAGAGTATTGTCTTTGTGTGTGACCTTAGACAAAGTTATTTAGCCTCTCTATTCAGGAAAGTATTGCCACAGGTGCTTCTTAAGAATGGCTGTAAGGATTAAATGAGGTCTGACTTTAAGCAATGCCTAAACCAGCGCATGTTACACAAGTGAAGCTAATGTTATTATGATTATACTCACCATTCTTATTTTCTTCCTCCTACTTGCCCTCAGTTCACCCTAGCTTGCCTTATAGCCCATGACTCATATCTGTAAATAGCACTTGATAAGGTCACAAATAACCTTTATGTAGCTAAGTCGAACGAACTCTTTAAATTCTCATTTTACTGTCTTCACCATAGCAATCTATCCTGTTGATAAGTGACTTAAATATATATATATATATATATATATATATATGGGAATATAGATATTCTCTCTTGTGTTGTTCTGGCCTCTATGACATGAAGCTTTTTTTCCCCTTCGTCTGCCTATCTACACATCAATTTATATTACAGACTTTCCCACCTTTGTTCAGATATTTATACTGAAGTTACTCCAGCTTCTGAGTCTATTCCTGAGCCCAGACATTTTCTTCTCTGCTCCCCTAAACTCTCCTCCAGTCTTATGGTTTCAGGGCCCTCTTCCTTGGTCCCTCACCTGAATTTCAACAGCACACACATAGCTGCCTTCTAGACATTGCTACTAAAACGCTTAAAAATTATATCACTTGCAACATATTCAGAACAAGTAGGTTATCTCCAGACTACACCTCCCTCATTGTTTCTTAGCTCATAAAGTGATACCACTTGTATAAATTAGAAGTCATGATGTGCTTCTTGATCCATTCCTAATATAATGCTAGGTTAGAGTGATTTTTGCCTCGTATGCATCCACTGCCATATTCAAGGCCAATATGGCAGAACCATTTTAACAGCCTACAAACGCATCCTCTTTACCTCCGGCCTCACAATGCGGCCCATATAGCTCTTTAAATTCAATGTTATCATGTCCACATCCTCTTCTTCTGAAACCCTTTAATGATTTTCTAATGCTGTTAAAATAAAGGCCTAAGTCACCACCATATCCTAGAAGATACTACATGATGCTGTTCACCTCCACAGTCTAACCCCATTGCTTTGGGCAATCATGTTGGTGTCCCTCAGGTCCTAAAAGGCATTTGTGCATTTCTACCTCTACGTACACAGCTGCTGACATCAGGAAGACTCTCCAAGTCTAATACTCTAACTCCGTCTGTCTTCTCAATGTCTACTCCAACTTCAGACTCCCCTCCTCCCATGCCATCTCGCTAGCTTTCCAGTCTACATACATGCTTCATCTGCTACATTTCTTTCAGGGCACTTGACTCAGTGTCTAATAATTACTCATTAGTGTGAGTAATTCATGGTCTTTTTTTCCTAGCTATAAATTATGCACCATGAAAGAGGCTGTTTCTAGATGTATCTCAAATTTTCTCCAGCATTGAGCAGCGAGCCTGTACACAGAGGAAACTCAACATGTACTGAATGACTGAATGAATAATTCCTCTACTCTAGGATAAATTATAGGAATGCTTTTGGTCTCTTTAAAAAAAATCCTTAAATGAGCTCCAAAACTTAACTCAGTCCAAAAAACAGATTTGAGGATTATAACTGAAGTTTTGGCTAAAACAGCAAGAATTCCTTTGTATAGATATAGCCCTGCTACAAAAGAGAGACTCATTAAAGCAGAAGTTGAAAAAAGTGTGTGTAAACATTCCCAAGTAAAGTACACAGTATTCAAACATGAGTGCAGCTGCCATTAATCTGAAGCCTAAACTTTATTCTTACATCAACAAAGTGATAGAAAAATGTGTCATTAACTCATTGCTATTGTGACATAGCTCTGTAGTATAGTTGAAATGCTTTGCATGGCCTTAATCGCAGGCTACCTTGAGATCTGTCACGTTCTGTAATTTTCTGATGGATTAAATGGATTATTTGACATTTTGGCAGATCATAGAAATCACTGAATAACAAAGACTCTTTTCATTCCTCATTAATTGCTCTCTTTGAGCTCAATGCAAATCCTTTAGGAACAAAGGTGTGATATTTCCTTTTCCATAATTTTATTTCAGTGTTTTATTTCTACTGATAATAGCAGTTCCTATGCAAAACATTCACATTATTAACTTCCCTATCACTCTCTCTAATTAAAGTGTAATGCATAATAAGGTATGAATTTTGTATCACATTCATTGTCAGTTGTGTAGAGGATTTCATACATTTGTATTTTGGACATCAGAACAGAAGATTTAAAAAAAACAACTCGTTGATGGTGGAAAATTCCTTCAGCTTTGGCTGCCAAAGTGTCCTTTGAGAGGCTAGGTTTTCCAGGTGGCCAATGAAATGATCGTTGGGACAGTGCTTACACCGACTACACTGCCCGGGGGACAGTGTTTGGATTCCCAGCTCATTTTCTTTATTCAGTTAACACTGATTATATAAATTTTGCATAATTTTCCTTCATTCACTGGGACAACCACAGATCTCCATTCACAACCTTCATCCAACCTCTAACATACATATCATTCCTTAAGATAGTTCCTCTAACCAGATTCTCCTGCCCACCAGAGGGGAGAGGATTGATTAACTACAAAGGCTATGCTAGCAAACACTCTTTGAGGTCCTACTATGTGGTCAGTGTTGTATTGGGCATTAGAAAAGAGACAGTGACTTCTCTTCAACACGATATGCTCAGGCTCAAGAAAGGGGATAACTGTAACAGTGTAATGTAAGCTGCTGTATTAGAAGATCTAACTCAGACTTTGCAAGCAGAAGAAGGGTTGTCAAAAGAAATCACATTTCAGCTAAGATTTGAAGGGTAAGTAGGAGGGAACCAACTGAAGGAGCATGAACAGGGAGCAGAGAACATTTAGTGTGAGGTAACAGCATATGTTCATCTTGGAAACATCACCCACCACAACAAGACTGAAGATGGGTGATCAATTCAGCGTGTAAGGAACACAAACCACGAAAGAAGAGGTTCGTGGCCTCTCGTGGGTGTGTCAGAGGAGTTTGAGTTTATCTTGTGTGCAGTAGAGAGCCACTCAAGGTTAGGAAACAGAGATGACTGCGATTGGCTTTGATCCTCAGGAAATTCTCTCCAGCTGCAGAGTGGAAGGAAAAGATAAGGTGGGGGCAGGAGAGCCATTAGGAGGTTAACTTAGTCATCCGGGAAAGAATTTATCAGAACCTGAACCACAGTTGTAGTAACAGAGCTGGAGACAAATAGGGGACAGATTAGAAAGCCATTAAGGGGAAATATTAGGCAAGAGTTTGCAACTGACTGAACACAGGCAGGGAAGGAGGAGGCGGGGTAACGCCAACACGGAGACCTCCTTGGGCTTTTGCGAGAATAGCATTACATTCCTTGAGATGATAGCACAGGCCTCCTATGGACAGTGCTAATTAAAACTAGCTGGGTACACACCTGGATCCTGGATACTCTTAAGTACAAGGGTTCCACAGCACTTCTTAGCTGGAAACCTTTCTCTCTATCAGCTACGAAAGAGATCAGTGACTATGGCTTTTTCCTCCATAAGGGCTTTCCAGTATGTGCCCCTTTATGCTCTTATGTTCACCTGCTCCTTTACATTTATCTGCTTTATAACAGATCAGGCTGTTCTGTAATTGTCTCATTACTTAAATGTTTCGCTATCACACTCTGAATACTCTTAAAGCAATAATTATATATTATAAATCATTACTCAGACGTTCATGAGCTTAACCATATACTCAACATTATCAGTTTCTACTCAGTGTCAGACACTAATTTATGGCATGCTCAGGACCTTGGACGGTGACTTAGTTGATGATAATTTAGTTGGCTACTTTTAAAAGATTTTCTCTTATGTGAGAGTCTCTCAGAGTATAAGCTTTCTGAAATATATTCAAATATATTTTTAAGTTTAATCCAAGTTCACCTTTCTTCTTTACTCACTGCAACCACTGACCTACACTTATAAAGGAGAATTTTTTTCCCTATTTTGTTTTACAGATCGGGCTCTATTTTAGTAGTACTCATTATACAAAGCAATAAATGTCTCCCATTTTCCTAGTAATAAGGATTAACCATAGATGCTTGGTAATGAATTCACTCTGTGTTCAAATCCTGACCTTGTCACTAATTAGTGGAATGTCAGGTGCACTTTATTTCATTTGTAAAGCACCCATGTTATCATTTTCATCAAAACAGGATCATAATAGAGCCCTATCATAGGACCACAGTATGAATAAAACAAAGACAAAGTCGGGGGTAACCCACTCGGGTCCCCCTTCTGTCCCTCTCTTGGATAGAAGCTTTCTTTCTCTCAATAAATATTCTGCTCTTAAAAAAAATAAATAAATAAAGCAGCTAATAACAATCTAACTCAGTGATTGATACACAAAGCACTCTAAATTCACCTACAATAAATGCAATTCACCTTATTCCATTGATGAAAGTGTTTTTCAACTTTTCAGCATGTGCTTAATACTTATTGAAGATCTGTGATGTAGAAAACCATATAGCATGGAGGATAAACAATATTTCTCTAACATAATAGAGGAGACAAAATGAAAAGTAGGCTGATTGGCACACTGGAAGTGAGGATCTGCTAAGGGGCACAAGCACAGTCCATTGCTGTTTCTCACTGGGGCTGTTACAAAACATTGACACTGGGCCCCACCCTCTGGAACCTTGATTCACTTAGCCTGGGCATCTGGGAGCTCTTAACATACATTCTCCTTGGTTCTGTATGCAGGATGTTTTAAAATTGCAGTTATAAAAAATTATATGAGGGAGAGATTACTTTTGGCTGACATGTCTAAAGAAGGCTTCCTACAGAAAGACTTCTTTTGAGAGAGGCATATGCTACTTTTAAATTTAATTAAGCACTATGCTTTTGATTATGAACAGTTTCAACAATAAAGGTTTGAAAAAGATAAGCCAAAAAAATCCACCCCCAAATTCCATCATTCAAGACACTCCCTTAAATTCTATATAGTTATCTATACTCACATAAAACCTGTTTTGAAAATTATTTTAAAAATGATATGGGTAAAAGTAATATAAAATGGTAAAAGTAATATATTGAAATAGTATCATTTCACAGTCAATCAACATACAATTAATGAGACAGAATAAATTGTTCTTGCATACTAAGTCTTCAAGATTCAGTGTGTGTTTTGCATTTATGACACATTTTAAGTTAGATGCACCTCATGTCACATATTCAGTAGCCACATGTGGTTGGCGTCTGCCACGCAGAACAACATAGTTCTTTTTTTTATTTTAAAGAGAATAATAAAAAAGTAGAAAAATACCAACAACATAGAGAAAACAAAGCAAAGCAAAAACAATAAACATGGTACATGGTTTCAGATCAAAATGATAGGAACTAACACTGGCTGTTATATTACATATTGTTATCTTCAGTGAAGTTGCTCAGATTACCCAAGAATGCAAGGTTGATCAAACAATTAAAGAGAATAAAAAATAATAAAAAACATTAGAAACAATACACAGGTTCACTAAACAAGATGGTAGGAGTTCAACAGGACCCCAAAATTGAAAGACCCAATCCAAAAATGGGCATCTGAGATGAATACACACTTCTCAGATGAAGAGATACTAATGATGAATAAATATATGAAAAAACGTACACCATTAGTCATTCGAGAAATGCTTGTTAAAACTACATCGTTCTAAAGGGTATGTTTTACACAAGCTTGAAACTGAGCAATAGTTTAGCTTTTAGTTGCTCCTGTGGTTGATAGAGATAGGTAACACAAGACAACTCACGTGGCTCTCACCATAGCGTGGATTACCTGGAATATTGGGTTAAGGAATATATATTTTATTTAATGGCCATGATTAAGTACTGAGAATTTTGAAAATAAAAGGAGTTGAAGGTAAGAAAACAAATTAGAAACGTGAAGAAGAGGTACTTATGTTACAACTCGAGCACCAGGCAAAGATGGAGAAGAAGAAACAAAAGGGTAACCGTCACAAAAACGTGGCAGTTTATGTAATATGTGATTGTGGTAGAGAAACAGCAGAGTCAAGCATGATGGCTTGGCAGGTGCGAAGTCAGGGGTAAGAGCTGGTCTAGGGAGTTACACTGCATCTAAGAGCTATTTGTGATCCAAATATCTAGCAAAGGTTTGGAATACTGGCTTGGAATTTAGCTAGTGTGGGAGGTGAAACCTGATGGTAGAGGACAGAGGAAGTCTGTAGGGAAATTTGAAACCTGTTTTTAAATACCTGAAGCACTGATTTGGGGAAATAGACACAATTCACTGCTGCAGCTCTGCAGGAAAAAAGTGGTGCCATCTGAGCAAATTACAGAGAAGCAGATGTTCGCTTCACATGTAAATAAATTATATTATCAATAGACAACTTTCCATCCATAAAATACATGTCCTCAGAAAACAAACCCCTGCATCTCTCTTAGACCAAACATTTAAAAATTAAGCCACATGAAAAACATGGGCCAGAAGATTTCTTTCCTCACTAGACTTTGGATCATTTTTATGTAATTATTTAAACTTCAGTATTAGAAACTTCACCTGAGTAGTGTCCTAGCCTCTGTTATTAAGCTCCTTTACTCCTCAGTCCTCGGGTGTCACTCCCTTTTGCTGTAGTTTAAAAACTGGCACACAGATTCTATGAACTTCTTTGTTATTTATTTTTTTTAAAATTTTCTTGGGACAGAGTCTTGCTATGTAGCTTAGACTGGCCTTGAACTCACTATTCATTTGCTTACTATCAGAGTTTTGCTGGAAAAGATCTTCTTCCTACTTAGCTCCTTAGTTCTCTAACCAGGGCCCCAGCTTCCTTTGGCTTTTTTCTACTCATCCTACTAAATGGAGCTATTAAGAGAGGGTGTGCTGGCTTCTAAGGAGAGTCCCTGACCCCTTCTACAACCTCTCTCTCTCTCTCCTTAGGTTGAATCAGAATCAATGGAAAGGATATTTATACATTTTTGTTCAGGTCAACTTTTGCTGTGATATGAAAAAAGTAAAATCTGAAGCTGCTTGAGGCTGCTTTTCTCTCTGCCTCTTCCTTCTTTCCAGCTTTCCCTTCCCCCCACTTTGTCCTCTCATCCCTCCTGCCTTTTCCACTTCCTCATCCTTTTCTCTTATATATTTTTATTTTATCTTCATATTGAAAGTACTAGTGATAACAAAGGGACTTCAATCTTGCTGCAACTAGGGAGATTTTTTGCCTTACACTTTCATCCTTTCAGAAAACAAGTAGGACTTCGAGGGTGTCTGGGCACGCCAGGTGATATTCTTCTCCTTTTTTGTTTTTTTGGCTCAGTTCCCTTAAGAAAAAGTTTTGAGGATCCATATGGCCCAGGCTATTAATCAAATTTCCCTCCATTAGAAGAGAATGCAATGGAAAACTAAGCATAGATTCTAGAGTCTGATACCAGATTCGCTTTAATAACTTGTTTGACATTAAATTGCTTAAAGTCCTCCTGCTCCACTCTCCACCTATAAAATGAGGATATACTTTTATTTATATATTAATATGTCTGGCACTGAGAACATAGTAGCAATGAAGTGTTGTGGGCAGGGTTGGCAAGAGAATAGATTTAATACAGAACACATAATTTATAAATTATTTTATAATACTCACCCAAAGAGCAAAATGCAGAAGAGTGCCAGAGAGCTGTCCACACACTAGAGACTCGAAGAATCAGGCTGAGGGCCTGGATCCCATGGCCATGTCCTGCATGAGTCCAGCTGAAGACCTAGAGCTCATGACAATGTCTTCCACAAGTCCAACAAAAGGCCTTGAGCCCAACACAATGTCTCATGCAAGTCTTTATCAAGAATCAGCACTGGGAAGGCCCAAAGGTCAGTGGTGGAAGCTAGAAAGTCTGCACCCGTGGGATAAAGGATCTGTGCCAGCAGGCTGAGGATCTGTACTGGAGCCAGAAAGCAATGCTCAAAGTAAGGACCAGAGCTCCCCTAAAGAGAACCACAACCATCCTCAGCAACAGCGAGGACCAGAGCTCCTCTGATGAGAACAGGTGAGTTCATATCAGGAAAACCAGGGTGACAAGCTTCTCCAGGAGAATTGACAGCACACCATCTTCCCCTCCAGTTCTCCTTTTATGCTTTTGGCAAAAGTCTTCAGGTAGGCCTTCCACATGCAGCACCACACTGATTCAGTTCAGCGGGGTGTTACCAGTTGACCACACATTAATCCACCAAATGCAATGACACTCTTCTTTGATAGAGTTTACATTCTACAAAGAATACAGAAAGTAAATTTATCTACCTATCTATCTATCTATCTATCTATGCGCACACATTATATATATCTGCACACATACACATGCACACCCACACACATATAAGGCTGATAAGGGCAAAGAAGAAAAACCACACAAGGTACATGGACAGATAATAACCAGAGGTGTGCTGAGGTTCATGGCATACTCAGGTAAAGCTTTTGTGAGGAGTGACATTTCAGCAAAGCATTCATATATAGCTGAGCAGAGCACATCCAAGTAGATGAAGTAAGTAGGGTGAAATACTGATGAAAGAAGCTTCTTTTAATGTTTGAAAAGCAAGAAGACCAACATGGCTGGAATAGAGTGAAAAAGGAGGAGAATGGGAAGACTGTTGTGTGAAGGTTGGGTGCTTTCCTGAACAAGATGCTGAAGCCCCTGGAGAAGCCACGGGAGAGGAGCTGGAGATGATTATGAGTTTTGTTGCCAATGTACTTGAAATGCAGTAGAGTTGTCACTTATAGAAGAGAGATATTTAAGAGAGAGGCAAAATGATGAGATGGAGAATTTATAACCAGATGCACTAAATTTTAGGCGCCTGCTAGGTTTTTAACTGGAAAAGTCAAGTAGGAAACTGAATGTGTACATTAGGATCTCAAATATTATTCTAACTCCCAGAGATGAGACCTGAGTATTGCCCACTGGATTTGATAACAGAGAGGTCATTAATGACCCTGACAAGAATATTTCAGTATTTCCACACTTTCAAAGAATGATGCAAAGCTGATACAAAGGAATTACAGAGAAAATAGAAGAGTCTCTTGCTGGCTATTAAGAAAAAATTAGATCTATAAAAGTCTATCTGAGATATCAGAGTGATGCTGACAGTGCTAATTAGCCAAGGTTCAGGGAGAGAGGAAGTGTGTTAAGGGGGACTCAACAATGGTTGCTCTTCCTCTTTCTACTGAGATGCCACACAGGAAGTGGCAGGCAAGGAACCACAAAAGTCATCCAAGCTGTAGACAGTCTAACCAAGCTGCAAAGTCAAAAAGTTATAGAGAAGAAAAGGTAGTAAATAACCAAGATGTCACCTTGGAACCCTGAAGAATTTCCCCTGAAGAGTAAAAACAACCAGGATTAGGCTAACCTTCCCAAAGAGTAAAACCAAGGTTCTACCTACCTCAGCCACATCCCAGAGCAGCTCTCTTCCAGACTCATAAAGAAATGCTCTGGCTCGAAGCTGTTCAAACAAACTTTCTGTGATGATGAAAATGGGGCGGCCATATCCCACTTGTGACTAATGAACACTTGAAACATGACTGGGACTTGAGGAAATAATTTCAAATTAAATTAAATTTAAACTAATTTAAATTTTAAAAGGCATATATGCTTAATTGATTTTATACTGGACAGCATAGAACTAGAAAAAAAATATACAGGGTCTTAAATTGTCTGTACAAATTATCTGACATCATGACTACCTTTGATAATGTTACCATGCATGCCACAATACAGGAGAAAATGATGAAAAGATAAAAGAAAAAATACTAAGACAGAGAACCACAGAGAAAATGGTAAGATGGAAATCTTATTCAGATTAATATACTTTAGAAGCTTAAATAAAAGGTGGAGAGTTTTAGTGGAAAGCTGATACTAAAAACTTAAGAATAAGAGAAAGTTCTAGAACAGAAAGCTTAGAAGTTCAGTAAGTAGATTAGATCATAGGTAAGAAGCAACTAATGGCAACATTAGTGAGCTAAACGATAAATAAAAGAAAATGTCTAAATTGAAGCAGGAAAACATTAAATATATAGGAAGGCACCTGTAAAGTATATGAAACAGAGTAAGAAAGATCTAGAATGCATATAAAGGAAGTACCAGAAGGGTAAGGAGGAATGGAGTAGAAATAACCACTTAAGACATAGAGAGTTTTTAAGTTGGTGAAACTCTTCAAATCAGATTTTAAAACCCCAGGCATTTCTTACAGGATAAATACAAAAAAAAAAAAAAAACCCTACACTTTCACATATTAGAGAAAGGCCACTGCAGTTTAGAACAAAAGGAAAAAAGCATCCAAAGCATGAAAAAATATACTCAATTCAAAGGTGTGGGAGTAAGAATTCAGCTGACCTCTACACAGCAATGATGGAAGCTAAAAAACAGTGGTGCAACATTACAGGGTTGAACAAAATAACTTCCCACCTGGAATTCACACCCAAATAAAGACACCAACTTTAAATAATATTTTTACACAAATAATAAAGAGAGCAGACTTATAAACATAAACTGCTATAGAAAATGTTTCAGGCAGTGACTTTGGGTCTCACATCAAAACAGAAAAGGGAAAAAAAAAACAAAAACAGAAAAACAGGAAAGGATTAGAGGAATGAAAAATCGCTAAAAAGGATAAAATATGGGCAATCCTTATAAAGAAGTTTAATGTCTTCTTGAGGGCAAAGACGGTTTAGCTACCATGGCAAAAATTTCAGAGTTCTGGATTCAAATAAATTCTATTAGTCCCTTTCATACATTTTATGTCAATTCCTGCTCTAACTGAATTACAGCTCTGTATCTGTTTCCATGGTAGTAGAAGCTGGAACTAATCTATGCACAGTGCGGGATTGGGTATCAGATTACCCTATAAACCTAAACTACTGACCTAATAACAACAGCCACAGTTGGGAATGAAACTCAACAGAGCAATGTACTGAAGAGTTTGTCAATGAAAATAGATAATTATTTTGTGTCGAACACCTGACCCTGCTCTCTCTTTAGCATACACTCCATCAGATTATGCTAATCCTAAATATTTTATTCATGGCCACTTTGTTTTAAGACGAGAGATTGGACCCTGTGCTTAAAGGAAAATTGCATGCTACTTCTCCTTTCCTTATTAATCAAAACTATGTCACTGCCAGCAGTTTTATGGGGAAGACATAGGGAATAAATACAGGACAGTGAACCGGACATTTGAAATTGAAACTTTACTTAGAAATAAAGTAATGAAATTAGAAAGGTCTAAAGGTGATTTAGTTCAAAGACTTCTGGAAATTTGGAGAGGGATAGGCAGAAACTTGGTATGGGTCTTCTGATTTCCTCCTTCAGCCAGAGCTGTCTTGAGTGTTCAATTCCATTTGTGTTTGAAGGAGAGATTCCGCTGATGACACAGAGTCGGGGGGATTTGAAACTTTAAGGACAGGTACTAGTCTAATTCAACTTCCTTGAAGAAGAAATTGGCTAAGAGTGAAGAAAATGAACAGCAAAACTTCATAATACAGTGTTGTGGAGCTTCAGACCAATTTTATTTTCTTTTTCTGCAAAGGAAACTCAAAACTTGATGCCATAAATGTGCATATGTGTGAAATCTTACATTAGTCAGGTTGAGAAAATTACCTCGATAATTTCGGGGGCAAATAAATTAGCTATCTGAAGTGATTTAGCACAAGACTAATGACACATTATATCATTTTAAGTACAGTTAAAGTTCTTAATTACAGACACTCTAGAGACTTAGAAAAATTGCTGCAATAATGGTGTATCATTAATTCTGAGGAAGCACAGCTTCCGGGGCAACACCTGCTAGGTACATACAGTCTCCAGGTCAATATAAGGCTTAGAAATCAATGGTTTTCATGCTCTCAGGCTGTAGCAAACCCCTGAAATCTCTACCCAGCAGACCGATTGTCCACAGTAGTGCCTTTCAACACGTCCTATGTAAAGTTTACATTTCACTACTTACAGAGATTGAGACAAGTCAGTACAAGTATTATGTGGGTCATAGAATAGACAGAAGCAAGCAGAGTGGACTGATTATAGCAACTAATCTGTAAACACATATGATAAAAGAATCAGTAAGCTAGAAGACTTATTTAGAAAATCAACTAGAGATAAAGAAGTAAAAAGCTTGAAATAACTTTTAATATATGTGAAAACCTGAATGAAAAATTTCACTAACACTTCTTTTTTTTTAATTTTAAAAGTAAAAGCACAAAAACATATTAACAAACAGACACAAAGTAGCATAAGAAATAGTACAATCAAAACTGATTTACAGACAATGTGACATGGACTCAACAATGGTTGTTGCTTTACCTATTGATATCTTCGAAGTGTATATTCATGAACACAGATACAGACATGCAAAATTGGTCAAACAATTAATCATCTCAACAACAGGAAAAAAAAAAGAAAAAAAAACGAAAACCATTAACAAAGAGGTACAAAGTAGTACAATAACAGTAAGATCAGAATTGAATTATAGACAAAGCATCAGAAAACCAACAGTAGTTGCTGCTTTGCATATTGATATCTTCAAAGTGTGTGCTCAGGATAACACATACAGACATACAAGGTTGATTGAATAACCTGTCATCAACTATTCCTTAGCATTAAGGGATATAATACAATAGTAGAACCATGTTAGCCCTCCTGCACATATGTATCTACATATCTACATACATACATTTTTGCCTCTTTCTTTTCTCCTTTCCCTCGTCCCACCAGTTCTTTGCTTTTGAACAGATTTCCTTCGTGTCTCTTAGTTTATATTCCCACCCTCAGGTTCTTAAACCAGTGATACAATACGTTGCCTGCTCAAGTACTGCTGATTTATTTCACTTATGAGTATGGACTCCAGTTTTGACCACTTGCCTACAAAGTCCCCAAAACTCTTTCTTTGTAGCTGAATAATATTCCATTATATAAAAATGCCACAGTTTTTTAATCCAGTCCTCTGTGGATGGACACTTGGGTTGCTTCCACATTTTAGCTATTACAAATTGCGCTGCTATAAACATGGGTGCACATATATCAGAGTGATATGATGTTTTCAGACCTTCTGGGCAAATACCCAGAAGAGGAATAGCTGGTTTGAATGGAACCTCTAGAGCTAGTTTGCTGAAAAATCTCAAAAGGGCTCTCCACAGTGGTTGAACCAGTCTGCATTCCCACCAGCACTGTAATAGAGTCCCTATTTCTCCACAGCCTCGCCAGCATCTGTTATTGGATGACTTTTTCATACTGGCCAGTCTTGCTGGGGTGAGCTGAAATCTCGATGTTGCTTTTATTTGCATTTCTTGAATGACTAAGGATGTGGAACATTTTCTCATATATTTATTTGCCATTTGTATTTCTTTATCTGAGAAGTTTTTATTCATCTCAGATGCCCATTTCTGGATTGGGTCTTTGAATTTGGACAGGTACATGTTTTTTAATTCTTTATATGTTCTAGATAGCAGTCCTTTGTCTGAGGGACAGCCAGCTAGGATTTTTTCCCAATTTGTGGGTTTTCTTTGTACTTTGCTGGTGATTTCTTTAGATGTACAAAAACTTTTCAGTAGAATGAGGTCCCAATTATTGATTCTTTGAAGAGTTTCCCTTGCAGTTTCATTTTTGTTCATGAAGTCTCTGCCTACACCTATGTCTTCAAGATTTTTACCTACCTTCTGTTCCAATAGATTTAGAGTTTCTATTTTAATGTTGAGATTTGTGATCCATTTTGACCTGAGTTTGGTGAATGTTGATAGACTGGGGTCTACTTCCAGTTTTCAGCAAGAGGCAAGCCAGTTTTTCCAGCACCATTTATTAAACAGGCCTTCTTTTTTCCAGTGAGTTTAGTTGACCCCTTTGTCAAATATTAGGTAGCTGAGTGGGTTTCTCGTTGTAGTTGCATCTTCCAGTCTGTTCCATTGATCCTCAGGTCTGTTTTTTAGCCAGCACCAGGTTGATTTTATTACAGTAGCTTTGTAGTATAATTTCAGGTCAGGGATTGTGATTCCACCTGACTTTTCTTTATTGCCCAGGATTGCTTTTGCTATTCTGGGTCTCTTCTGGTTCCAGATGAATTTGAAGCATATTTTCTCTAGATCTGTGAGGTATGCTAACGGTAGTTTAATGGGAATTGCATTGAATCTGTATAATAGTTTTGGTACTATGGCCATTTTCACAATGTTAGTTCTTCCTAACCATGAGCAGGGTATGTTTTTCCATTTATTGAAATCCTCTTCGATTTCCTTTTTCAGAGTACTGTAGTTTTCACTGAATAAATCTTTCACATTCTTTGTTAGACTGATTCCTAAGTATTTCAATTTCTTGGTTGTTATTGTAAAAGGTATGGTTTCCTCAATTTCTCTCTCAGTGTGTTTGTTGTTCGTGTAGAGGAATGGTATTGATTTTTGAGTGTTGACTTTGTATCCAGCTATGCTGCTGAATTTGTCAATTAATTCCAGGAGTTTTCTTGTGGAGTTTTTGGGGTCCTCCATGTATAGTATCATGTCATCTGCAAATAGTGATAGTTTGACTTCTTCCTTTCCTATCCTTATTCCTTTTATTTCTCTCTCTTGTCTGATTGCTCTGGCTAATGCTTCCAGAACTATGT